>LR573973.1:21980-93020 GCA_900536345.3 Caenorhabditis sp. 39 LS-2015 | reverse complement strand
ACCCAAATAAATGATTTGTTGAGTCTCATCCCTTTCTGACTTCTGGTTTTTGAAATATTCATAAAATAGTTTGTGCCGGTAATTAACGGCCACCCTGTATCATGATCCAGTCTTAATTGTGGCATTCCGATGCATCTTTTAGGTGGATCTCAACGTGTCTATCCATTCCCACGGGGCCCACCGTAGTCCTGCGTGAGTTGTTCAAAGACTCAACGATCACATCACCACCAACGTGACTATCAGTGATAAACAAATTCTTAGAGCTCTAATTAGCCAGTGGAATCACATGAATGGGGAAAATGTCAGGAAAAGTGGGAAGAGAATGACGAGGGGTACAAAATACGTTTTGTTGAAAGATCAATGTTCGGAAGCAAAATGGGGAGGTACCGTATACAAAGTACCGTATACCTTAATTTTATCCACCAATTTGTCAAAAAATGAAACAAAAACCTGATGTGGAGATCTGTCGGAACGTGGCGGGATGACGACAGGCACGGCGTTGAGCTTACGGAACACTGAAAAAAACCATGCTTTGGAGGAAAATGCAGAGATACGGTACGCAAAATATGAATCAGGGAAACTGAAATTCTCAAATATCACGATAAAAACATTATGGGAAAATTCGACTTTCTCAGCACAAAACCCGACCGAAAACCAATCAAAATCTTCTTCTATGCGTGTCGAGAAATTCTACCGTACCAGTAGGTACTGCGTGCCGTTTTGCAAGTTGGTCATCATTTTCCCACCAAAAACCAAAATCCAAAGACCAACATGCTATTCGCCCTGTGATCCTGAGAAAAATAGGCACATGACATTTTCACATAATTTGAACCGTGTACAGAATACGTGGGAAAGATCAGAGTGACGTCCGGAATGAACCTCGAGGTCCTTCTTTAATTTTTGTATCCGGGGGAAGAGGAATCTTCTACATAGTGGCAAAGATTTTTATCTATTCCCACGCGGCCTACCGTTGTCCTGCGTGAGTTGTTCAAAGACTCAACGATCACATCACCACCAACGTGACTATCAGTGTAGGGGGGGGGGGGGCTCCCTCATCTTATCCGGCGTTTTTTTAAAAAGACGAAAACCTGATGTTGGAGATCCGTGGAAACGTGGTGAGAGGGCGACGGGAACGGCGTTGAGCTTACGGTATGCTGAAAAAAACATGAATTTTTTCTTGGGCCTCCCTTATCCGGCGATTTTTCAAAAAGACGAAAACTTGATGTTGGAGACCCGTCGGAAAGTGGTGGAATGGTGGCAGGCGGGAAGGTTCGAGCGCATGGAGAAAATGTGCGATGATGTGAAAAAAATTAAGAAAAAAATCAAGAATGCATGAAAAATCAAATTGGAACCGCTAAAAGCCATTTTTTCTAGGGGCTTTGAAAAATATGTCGAAAATTTGCGATTCTGGTGTGATTAAGCTGTGCGACTCGGGTGGGGTCTCCCGTTGCGAGTTGGTGGTGATTAAAAGGTGCGGCTGTGTATCGCAACTCAGCTGTGGCCGCATGACACCAAATCATGGGGTCTCTTGGCAAAAAGAATATGCTTTGTTGGTGCTGGAAGCTGAACTCTTGGTTGGTTTTTTGATAGATCGAACGTAACAGAAGAATTCGACGATGAATCTGGGTAGTCTGAGTCATTGGGTTCTGTTAAACATTATTCGACGATGATGACGGAGATGTTGACAAAGAACGAGTCCATGAAAAAGACAACAAGGCAGAGAAGACAACGATGAAATCAACAAAGACAACAGGAAGAGAACGAGGAAGACAAAAGGGCCGCCGGTTGAAACAGTAGCGACAACGTTTGCCAGTTAATGATGTTGAATCAATTTCTGCCACCTTCGTTCTTTCTAGCCATTGTAAGTTGAAAGACAAACTAGTGCAGCTGTAATTTTATACTCGGTTGGAGCCAGGCTTGGTCGGAAACGCCTTTTTGGAAATTTCCGAACCGACTTTTTTCCGAAATTTTTTTTTCCGGAAATCGGTATTTCCGAAAAAATACCGAATTTTTTTTCGGAAAACGGTAGAACCGAAAAAAATTTCTGAACGATTTTTCGGTATTCGGTCTTTCCGAAAAATAACTTGGGTCCAAAGATTTCGACGTTTTTTTCCGGAAAATCATAGTTATAACTCTGAATTGTTCTATAAACAACATTGAAAGGTGTCCAGACATTGATATTTTGCAAAATTCACACAGATTTTCGAGTTTTGTTTCTCGAAAATATGGTTTAAAAAACCGATTTATAGTTCCGGTATTCAATTTTTTCCGGTAACATTTCCGAAACGAAAAGTCGGCAAAAGTACTGACGGAAAAAAGTTCCGAAAAATGTTTTTGGTAAAATTTCTGAAACTGGTCGGAGATTTCCGACTTTTCGGTATTTTCGGTTCCGGTTCCGACCAAGCCTGGTTGGAGCCTCCATTATATTCTTCCGTCGTGGCCACCGTGCCAGCTAATTGTTGCTCTCATCTTTATGATGTAAGTCTCTAAAAAACTCTCATTGAACCCGTTGCTGTCCTTTTTTCCTTTCCTCTCCCACAGCAAACGTCTTCGCCACCGGTCGTCATTTCTGGTGTTCTGTGCAATTTTCGCACCGCGGTGTTTGCAGACGCAATGGACCCGTTTTATTGCTGTCGAGACCGTAATACCGTATTTTCCGCTCTTATTCTTGCTCTATTTTTTCCCGTTATTAAATAAATCATTTTTTACCCGTTAGCCACCGTCCCTATCACAGTTGCCTTCTTTTTCACACAAAACCCTTCTTCGCTTATTGTCGTCGTTTCTGGTGTGTCTGCGGTTTCCCGCTGCGGTGTTTGCACAAAAAGTCGTTTTTCAAAAATTATTTCTTTTTTTCACCCGTTTTTCCCTTTTTTCTTCTCTTTAGGAGTGTTTCCAAACTAGTTTCGCAGCTTCTACTTTATAAGAGTCATTTGTCGTCAATTTATTCTCCTGATACTTTTCATTTTCAGCTTTGCCAACTTGAAGACCGTTTCAAACTGACAATCATGCAAAAGTTCAAGCCCAATCTCACCGATGGCAATATCAAGGTGAGTTTTTTTTTCAACATGTGAATAAAGGAAAAACGTGAAAAAAGTGACGGTATGATCTTCAAAATTCATTTTCAGAAACTCTCCGCATTGGTTTCTGCGGACTGCTGCATGTTTCAAAAACAAAAATTTCTGCAAAAAAGATAAATGAAGGTGAGCTCTATCTGGAAACTTTGGCCCTTGAGCACTATTTTATTCAGATCAAGAGAGGATTCTCGTGGAGTTCTAGTCGGGCGCCAAGGCCACATCTCCTAGAGAAAACGCCTAATCGCCACCAACAACAACAAGAAAAGTGTCTCAAAGCCACATTATACACCAACCTAACCGTAAGTGTTTCAAAATTCCAAACACTCAAAATTCTAGTAAATTTGAATGATGATCCTGATTAAAAAAAAAACAATTCAGATAGTGTCCAAATCGAATCGATAAGCCAAATGGTTCCGAGAGTGATGTGTTTGGGTATACACAGTCGTCGACAGCTAACAACCCGACGAGAACATTGATGTTGGCTCCGGCACCAGGAAAATCGATGAGACAAGTAATAGTGGAGCGTTCGAAAACTCTCTGACGGATTCAGACGGAAGAAGTTGCTTATGAGTCTCTGTGTCGAGCGGTATGTTGCAATCTGCCGCCCGACAACAAATAACGGGAAAGGTGATTCAAAAACAACGCAAACCAGATACTAATGTGGTACTGCACACGGAGTTCCTAAACCTTGGCAGCTTCTAGCAACTGCTCAATTGGAAATGCAAAACTCTTGCTTTATTCTGCCAAGTGGATGCTGACGTTGCAGAGGGATGCGGTAGAGATATTTGTCGATTTGGAAAGCAAATTGGGTACTCTGCAAGAAACAGGGCTCCCTAGTCTACACGTCGGAGCCATCCGTCGATTAAAATTCAAGGTCCGCCTTCAATTTCGGTATCAGGGGGAATCTTCTACACAGATCCAAAATTCCTATCCATTCCCACGGGGGACAAAAGACATTTTTCTAGGGGCTCTAGAAAATATGTCGGAAATGAGCGACTCGGGTGTTCAGCTGGCATCTCACGCTGCGACTTGGTTGTCATTAAAAAGCGCAACTTGGCTGAAAAGTACCGTCGTATGAGTACCTTAACTCGGCTGTGGCCATATGACATCAAATCATGGAGACTCTTGGGGAATAAAAATCGGTCCATCAGTGTTGATATGTGGAACTATTGGTTGGTTGTTGGTTTTCTGGTAGATCGAACGGAACTGGAGAATTGCGTGATGAATCGGAGTGTCCTGAGTCATTGGCTTCTGTTAAAAACTATGCATCCTGGATGAACAGATAACAAAACAATAAAATCTTGAAATTTATGAAAATCACTCTGTGGATTCGGTATAGGCTTTAAAAAATTTGGTGACTAAGTTTCTCATCCATTCCCACGAGACTTGCCGTGAAGGAGGGAGATGGGATGACAAGGGGGACAAACTATGAAATGTTGAAAAATCACTGTTTTGAAACAAAATGCAGAAATACCGTATGCAAAATACTTCTAGAGCTTCCCGAATTTTATTCAATGCGAGGATGAAGGGCGGGAAGGTTCGAGCGCGTACAGAAAGTGCTCAATGATGTGAGAACCTGTTACATCAGCCCTGCTGATTATTTTATTCGTATCCCATTTAAATACAATTTTTATTGACCATCTCTTAAAGTCACAACAATTACTGATTAGACGGTAGCGCGTCCAGATTCAGAGTTATGTCCCCTTGAGCTTCAACCTCTTCCTTCAGATATTCAACCAACTCTTCGATCTTCGCCCGGTCAAATCGCAGTGGTCCGGGACCCCGATTGAACCTGACCACTTGAAATCGATCATCCCTTCAGCATGTTAATCTTCTCACAACGCTCCACAAAACTATCGAAACTCGGCCGAAGGAGGCATCTTTCGTATTCTCGTTTTTCAACTTCAGACAGAAATCGTGGCGAGTGAAGCGGACGATTGGTTCCGTTGAGATTCGGCTGCGATGTAAATGATATGCCATTCGGTCTAACTTCATGAGGATACGAAATCTGGAGCTTGTTGAACTTCTTCGGTGCCAGCTTCAAGTAGTACATCAGCTCGTCCGGGTCGAAGTTGACACTGTTAGTAGGCATCAAATTACAATAATTATTACACGAAAAACAGAACATTTTAGTCTTTGATACATTTATCTGGTTTTGATTCTCGTCCACGCATCGTTCTTCTGCGGCGGAACTCCTTTCCGGTCATTGAGTATCAAAGCGCTATACTCTTTGGCTTCTTCTTGTCGGTAACGTATTCTGTAGTATTCTGGAACGTCATCGTCTTCTGGTAGACTTTGAAGACGTTCGGGTGTCTCTTCACGGTTCGAATCCACGGGTGCGAGATGGTAGTTGAAGAGGAGATCTTCTGGAATAAAGAGATCATTGAGTATCACATTTCTCAAGTTCAAATTGAGGTTGTAGCTGTGACCTTCAGAGTTGAAAGCGATAGTAGCTAGGGAGTTGGAACAGAATGTCCAGGTCAAACTTCCAGGTATCTTTTGAGAAATTACCAGGGCCTTGCACGTTTTGGAGCATTGAGCGAGGCAGAATCTGGAACAAAAGAAGAAAATCAAAAAATATTTTTCTTGGGGATGCTTACAAGTCCTCTAAACTCAAAAAATCTAGCACAACCTTCTTGGCACGTTCGGACAATGCCAAGAACCGGAAGACCTTTTTGGCAGTTTCGACTTTAGACAACACAACCGGCATCTGAGAATTGGATCGAATCTGAAAATAGTGTCATAAAAAATGATGTGATGGAAAGAAATTATGGAACTGATGTGTACCGAAAACATACGTGAGTTGTTGAAAGACTCAACGATCATGTCACCACTATCATGTGATAAACAAAGCTCTAATTAGCCAGTGGAATCACGTGAATGGGGGAAATATCAGGAAAAATGGAAAGAGGATGACGAGGGGTACAGACTATGTGATGTTGATCAATGCTCGGAAGCAAAATTAAGAAATACCGTATGCTAAATCTTTTAGGACCTTCTTAATTTTTCCATTAATTTTTTGAAGAGCCACGTGAACATTATGTTGGATTTTCAAGGGGTTCAGTGAGGGGATGCGAGAAGACAAATTAAATTTTCAAGATTCAAGGGGGGCCATATTTTCGCATCGAATCGACAACATCCTCCGTTGAGATAAAAATAGAGAGACAGAGAGAGAGAGAGAGAGAGAGAGAGAGAGAGAGAGGGAGAGAGAGAGAGAGAGAGAGAGAGAGAGAGAGAGAGAGAGAGAGAGAGAGAAAGAGAGAGAGAGAGAGACAGAGAGACAGAGAGAGAGTTAAACCAACTTCTGAGGTACTCAGGTAAGAGAGAAACCTGTTAAGCAATGCGGATCACACCCCTCCCTTTAAAACAGTATTTTAGAAGGGTCGATTCGAAAAATATTTTGCGGCTCGGCTGTGATAAGAAGGTGCGACTCGGCTGTGGCCAGATGATAACAAATTATAGGGTCTCTTGGGAGATATAAATTGGTTCATTGGTGCTGAGTGTTGAACTCTTGGTTGGTTTCTTGGTAGATCGAACGGATTCGGAGAATTGAGTGATGAATCTGGGTATCCTGAGTCATTGGTCCCTGTTGAAAATGACGCATCCCGGATGGGCAGATGACAGGATGATGAGCTCTTGTCATCTGTTCATGGCATTAACTCTGAGACTTCGGCATGGGACTGAATTTTAGGAAAAATTCTACTGTACCATCGATTAGTTCAGTTTGTCCGCCGTGAAGAGGAAATATTTCATCTTGGCCCTTTTTTGCTCTAGGTTGCGTGTGTCTGTGTCTGCCCGATCGGTTCATTTTCCGGATGAGGCAAAACCGCAGCATCAGGAAGGTCATCTCATATTTTAGCAATTGACTGAAATCTAGAAAGTATTCTTTCGTAACAGTAGGAACTCCGTGCCACTTTGCAAGTTGGTCATCACTTTCCCACCAAAAACACCAAAACCAAGAAACCAAAATGCTATTTGTCCTTTGATCCTGGGAAAATAGGCACATGAAATTCTTAACATTATCTGAATCGTGTACAGAATACGTGGGAAGGATCAAAGTGACGTCTGCAATGGACTTCTAGGTCCTTTTTACTATTCCCTATTCGACCAGTTTCCGGATTTGGCACTGGATCAGTTGGTTTCGACTTCTCCTCTTATCAGTGACATCCTTATCAACCAAAACTTCCGATTTAGGCAGCAGGATAGATTGTCTACATAGATTTTAAGTTTCCCGTCAATTCCCACGGGGCCTACCGTAGTCCTACGTCAATCGTTCAAATGCTCAATGATCATATCACCATCAACGTCAACATCAGGTGACAAACAAGTTCTCAGAGCTCTAATTATCCAGGGTGATCACATGAATGGGGGAAATGTCAGGAAAAGTGGGAAGAGGATGACGAGGGGTACAGAATACGATTTGTTGAAAGATCAATGTTCGGGAGCAAAATTGAGAGATACAGAGCGCGGAGTATTTTAGGGACCTTCCTAGTTCGGTTTTTCGGGAAAAAACCACGCGAACCTGATGTTGGATAATCGTTGGTTTTGCTGATTGTGAGGAACTGCGGCGCAGACGCACGAATATAGCAAAAACGCTTAAAACGATGAAAATGGAACTGTTGGAAGACATTTTCTCCCGAAAAAATTCTCGAATTTTCCAATTTTCAGGGGGATGGGTTCTGAAAATATTTCTAGCCTTAAAGCATGATTTTCGGACCTCACGTCTTCATAAGTTGTTTTCCGAACCTACATTTTCGGCCCGGGAGTTATTTTTGATTACAGAACGAACTTCGCCCTTCATGATGTCACTTCAATTCCCATGAGATCTACCGTAGTCCCACGTCAGCAGCTCAAAGATTCAACGATCATATCATCATTGCCGTCAACATCAGGTGACAAGCCAAATTTAGACTCCTTTGAGTTCTAATTATCCATGATCACATGAATGTCAGGAAACGTGGAAATACGATGACGAGGGGTGTAGGCTACGGCCTGTTGAAAGATCAATGTTCGGAAGCAAAATGCGGAAATATGATATCCAAAATATCTTCAGGACCCTTCTAATTTAGGCCGCCGTGCCCAAACTGATAGTGCTATCGAAACTTTCCCTAAAAATGTCCCCTGGTGCAAAAAATGCTGGATCTGAAAAAATGACATGACCCTGTACGGCCGAAGCACCATGTCTATGATGACGAGGCGTAAGGGTAGAAACTACGTGAAATAGAAAGAACAGAACTCTGACTTTTGAGGCAAAACCCGAAGACAGATCTTCTTATTATCTCACTGATCATCCGTACCTTTGAGTCCGAAATTTTCATTCATAGTTCCCCGTTATGGTCTTGTCGCGACTGCCCGGAGAATAGGCGTGGTACGGTATTGTCATCCTTGATTCCAGCGGTTTTTAACGCAGTCGCAGATCCTACGTGTTTTCTTGACGTCATCTGAATCCTTCAGAGCTCTATTCTATTTCCAGATCTTCCCAACTACACCACGTCATGTCCAACACCTCCAACTCCCAAGAGAGAACGTCACCTTCCTCTCTTTCTCAGGCGCCTACAACCTTTCCATTCACAAGGACGACGCCTCAACTTGTTGCTTCCGATCTCCATGGCAACGTCGAATAGGGCGGAGCCAAAACTTCAAACGGACAGGGTAATGGGGCGTGGCCAGCAACTTTTCCAGGGGAAATATGAGTATAAAAGACGGGTGAAACGCAAGAGGAGCTCAGTGTCGAAACCTCATCGGCACCTCTTTGGTATGAAAATTTTTATTCTCGTCTTTGCCTCCCTCGTCTTGCTTGCCGAAGTCGTGGCCCAGGGCCCACACCGCGGACAGCCCGTCTGCATGTCCCCGTGGTATGACTCCGGAGACACCGACGTCTATGTCGGCCGCGTTCACTCCGCTCATTTGGACAGGTAAGCCTCCTCTTTCATGTAGTAGTTTTTAGGCTAGCAAATCGATCTACCCCATACGAAAAATTAACAAGTTTGATTTCAGAACCGGATCGACCTACGTCCACTCGCCTTCCGAAGCTATCATGGGTGGCCGTGCCATCGTCCGCGGTATGGCCAACCGTCAGCCCTTCAAGGCATTCTCACCAGAAGTGGTCTCCGATGCATCCTCCGATGCATCCTCCGATGCATCCTCTGATGCATCCTCTGATGCATCTTCCGATGCGTCTTCCGAATTGTTCCTCCAATAGATGAGCTACCTGATGATCCTCTACCTCGTCAGTACTCATCTACCTTGTTAACAATGTTCCTCTTACTCGCATGAACTGTGTGATCTCTCTGAAGACAAATATCTGATAAATAAAGTGAACCGACCGACCATTTTTTTTAATAGAAACCGTATGTTCTGCGGAGTGAAAGCGAGAATTTTTAATCAGATTAACCAGATTCCAAATTGCGATCGTTTTGACATCGAGTGGGAGCCCATGTGCCGATATCTTCTCTTCGGGGAGCCGATGGACTGTCTACGCAACCAAATCATCGTTTGAATGAGCGTCTGCTGGTCGGAAGGGGTTGCGTAGGCTATGTTGCGCATGTAATGGGTTCACTGGCAGGCGGGAGTGTTGCGCATTTAGAGAACAGCTGTTTCTACGCTAGTTGATTTTTTTTAAAGCGTGAACAAAATGGATTATCGTATGCGAGGGAGTTTTCAATAGATATCTTTTTGCCATGGCAGAAATGAGAGCGCTTAGGCGGCTACAAGGAGGGAGAAGACAATTAGGGATTGAATCTGTCCGTGCGGCGACTTGATGCAGAGTACAAAAAAACCAGGAGCGCTTGTTGGGCATTCAAAATCGAAAGTTAGAATTGCATTGTAAAACCGATTTATTGTCGAAAATTTTTAATAAAAAGTTAAGTGAAATTTGACATTTTTTAGCATGCGGAAATTCGGAAAGTATGGCCGCATTTTTTGATTGTTTAATACAGAACATGCGAAACATTGATATATTCTCGGAAAAGCTACTTTCCACCCTTTCCGGCCTTCTTCTTCTCCGCCTCGGCCTTCTCACGAATTGTAAGCTCCAGACGATGTTCTTCACATGGGAAATACGGGCCAACGTCGAAAGTTCGGCAGCAGTGGATGATCCACGCAATGACAACGAGAACGAGGAAGTAATTCAAGACGGTTTCGAGGACACGCAGGAATGTTGTCGTAAAGGTTCGCGGACCCATCTCTTTCGGTTCCTTTTTGAGGAGTTGCCATGTGATGCTTCCGTTGGTTTTCTCAGAGCATTGGAGGAATGTTTGAATGCTGGAAAATGAACTGGTTGAAGTATTTGAAAAGTTTTATATTAAATTTACGAGTATCTATCCGAACAGCTCAGCTGAGAAAACAACTGGGCAATTTTCAGCCATGACTTTGTCATATGCCAAAATTCGGCGTGTTGGATGTTGAATGCGGCATTATCTGGCATCAAGTTGCACTTTCCCATAGACAAGTCACACGGGTTGGACAAGTTTGCCTTTAACTGAAGAGCAAGGTTGACCGGTTCCTTGCAGAGATCTGAAAAACCAGCGATTCATGAAAAATATCAACAATTTTTCCAACAAAAGTTACCTCGAAGAGCAGTAGTATTCAATACCGAGGTGTACACCTCAAGTGCGCTGGCGTCTTGGTCAATTTGGTGTGGTGCATGCCAATCCACTTTGAACTTTGATTGAAGTGGAGGTTTTTCCAGGCGGAAGGTGATACGGGCATAGTTGGTGAGGTTGGAAGGCACGATAAATTGGAATCGAAATTTGGGATGTTTTCAGAAAACAGAAATCAAGAAATGGAGTAGCTTACGGTTTGCGTTCGGAAAATCCGCATGTCTCATTGCTAAGGTTTCTTAGATGTGGGATCCAATCACCTTGGAAGTAAACGTCGGTGTGATTCATTGGGAATGCGGTTTTGAAGATGACAGTCTCACATTGCGAAATGCGGAAATCGATTTTTGTGTCTGATTCAAACAACATTCGGATTGGCAGATCATGCTTTTCAGCTAAAAATTTCAGAAATGACATCAGAATTTAGACAAGGAAAGTCACCCCTAACCAATAGCTCATGGATGTCAACATTCGTCTCCAACTTGGTAAATGTGAAAATGTAAGCGGTTCCGTTATCACTATCATCGATATTCTTTGCGAGGGCGGCACCCGGGGACAGGCAAAGCAGTAGGAAGAACCAGCAATGCATGGCCCTTCCCGTTCGATAAGTCACTCAACTTTTACTAATTTAAAAAAAAAAATTGAGTATGAGGATTTGAAACCAAGGGAAAAAAGAGCAATTTGAAATCAGAAGAAGAAAGCCAAGAAAACATCACCCTGAACTGCCGAGTCAACAGCTACAATACCATCCGGCAATGGTCGGTGAGAGAGAAGAGGCGCTGTAGAAAAATGGGAAATTTCTGGAGAAACAGTGCGCGCTAGTCGGAAAAAACAATAAAAGGGGGCGTGACCGAGTTTTCTATTACGCTGTGAAAGAGCGCGGATGTCACGGAAAAATAATTTGAATGGAGGTGTTTTGACCCAAATCATCGATTGGCCAAATAATTTGAGGAACTGATTGTAAGCATAAGGAAATAAAGAAAGACCGTGATACGCGCTCTCCGTTTGCACCCTATCTGACTCGCTGTGACTCATTTCTCAGTTTATCTGGAAGAAAATCGTTTAAAACAGATTTTGAAATTTTCAATCAATTGGGCACCGTGGCGGCAAATCTAAAAAAAATACGATTTCCGTTATGACACAGGTCAACTGTCTTCCTTTGGTCCCTCTGGGTCATAAATGTTCATCTCTCCGTATTGCTCATCGTCTTGCCACTCTAGCGAAGACCCCATTTGTGAGTTGACCTCTGGAGACGACAACCGTAACCGAAACTTTCTGCTCTCCCGATTGACTCATTTTTGAATACTTAGTGGAGCAAACGGCGAGGGAAATCGGTGTCAATTTTTCTCAAAAATCCCAGTTTATTTGATTTTTCTAAAATTTGAACCAAATTTCGTGCGTCTTCGTGATCTTCCCATTCCATCTCAGCGTGTTTATCGCAATCATTTCAAAATCGGCAGCTAGCCAGAAGGCTCGCTCTATCCTGCGTCTCATGTTTCAATGTTGTGTCTCTCCCCACAGGCGTCTCCTTCTTCTATCGCTGCGTGCATGGTACGCTTGTTGTTTCGGCCAGGAACAGTTTGACGAACTGAGAGAGGGCTTGCGAATTGGTAGAGGAACTAGAAAGTATAGTTATAAAAACTTTGAGCTGGTAATCTGACGATCCCTGGCTACTACATAATGTACAAGTTTTTATCTGAACCATCTTTGTGCCTACCTGGGTGTCCGTTTCCACATCGGGTACTTGAAGAACCTTGTCAAATTGACACCAGAATTTCATTCAGCTCACATACAATTGCTGCGATATGATGTGAGAGACGATGCTTTCTTTGCTGTCGTTTCTCAGCTCATCATCGCAACAACGATAGTAAACCCGCATAGTGTCAGTACAGAAGTTTGCAATCAGTATTTATCCAGAGTAATGCTCACTAGCTTTTGAATACGTGAAGATGAAGAATGAAACGTTTCGGCGCAATGAAGTTGTCATGGAGATTTCAAACCGGAAAACGGCCTAGCTCCACCTATCTAATGATGAGTTAATAGGCCGCATGGCACAGTTGTAATTAGAGAGCCGAAACTTCAAATTATAAAGTTCGCAGTGTGTGCACGCGATAAGTAATAGGAGACTCGCCCCGATTGGGTAAGGATGCGAACAATTATACGAAGCTGAGACTAGCAAAATGGTGAAAAAGAAAGTGAGAATATTTTATTTTAAATTGAAAAAAACTCACGGAGAAAAAAAACTCATGAATCATCAAAAACTTTTGTTTTTTTTTCGATTTTGAAGTTTTGGAAATTTTCTTGTTTAATCGTTGAAAAAATGGTGGTGAGGAATCGTTACCCATTTTAACTTAACTGCAACGATTTGTGTATCAGTTTGAATTTGGGAATTGCTTAACAAGCAGTGCTCACTAGCTTCTGAAGACTCGAAGACGAAGTATGGAAGGTCGAGGTTATCGAGGGAGAGGTCATAGCAAAATTTGGTTGCGGCCGACCAAAAATAACGGAAATGGATAGGATGGTGCAAACAAAAATTAATAATTTTTTTGAAAAACATAATTCAAATGAAGATTTATGATCTCACAATCAAATCAATATCCATTCAAAGAAATTGATAACGTTCCCCAAACAAACACAATCATTGTCGGCGTTCCTGTTCACAAGCTCATAAAACAATAAATTTTATGATCGAGGTCTCAGCATGGTTCCGCGCCTTTGTGCGGTTAGTCTTTGTAGATATCGCGCCAAACATTGTGAGCCACACAGCGGATGGTCGTTTTTCCTTGTTTCTAGCCTTCAAATCCGCAGTTTTTGAATATCTTTAGTTCCATAACATTTCCAGTCCTCACATTGGAACATCGATTCATTTCGCTCATTATGTTTCCATATTCCATGCGTTTCATGTTCATTTTTCCTCGAGAAAACTCTTATTATTCTCAGCCAAAGATGGGTAGCCTTTTTGACATCGACGAGTTGCTGCTCGACGCCCCGGACCCGGATCACTACCCACAACCAGGAGAGTCCGTGGATGAATTCGCGACCAGAATTCAGAAGATCGTCGTCGATATGAACGTTGAGCTTGAGACTGCTCGCGTTCAAGTTCGAAAGAACGCCGTGGAGATGAACAAGAAGGATGTGGAGATTCGGGATCTAAAGGAGAAGGTGAAGGAAGGAGAGGAGAAAGTCGATTTCATGCATATCAAGTATAAATGGCTTAAAGCGGTGTATTTGGATCTTGAGTTGAAGTATAAGGAAATGGGGGAGAAAGAGGAGGAGAAGAAGAGAGAAGAGGAGTCAGCTCCTAAAACTTCGGGACCCGCATCGTTGGAAGTTCCTATTTCATCTTCATTGGGATCCGAGGAGCCAATTTCAAAATCTCCCATTGCGAAATCTCCGATTGAAATCAATCCGGAGGATCCAGCTCCTGTTTGAATGAGGTAAGGAATCAATTTTTTCAGAAGTTTAAAAATTTTATTTTCAGAAGTTCCAGCAGCTACTGGTCGGTTATCCACAAGTGGTTTTTCTTCTCGGTGTGGCTTTTGGATCAATACAATTGTTAAATGCTATTTTGAAAAAATAAACCATCCGTGCTGTTTTACTCTCCACGTTGTTCTCGGCGTTTGAAGCCCTCCTTGAGCATTCCATCATTTCTCAATTGCGTTTTTGTTCCTCCGAGTCAACCTGCTGCTGGTTACGCAACCAAGTCATCGTTAGAACAAGTTTCTACTGTTCAGGAGGATAGCGTGTTCATGTTATGGATGTAGATGATGGCATCGATGCTCTGACGGGCCAACCCTGCTCTACACGGGGCAGTGTGAGGTTTGAGGACACTAATCCCCGTTTCCTTCGTTTCCCTATCTTACACCGCTCGTTTCCCATCAGAATAACAAGCAAGGCAGGCAGAGATTGGAAAAGGGCGCACCTGGAGGGAGAAAGTGCTTGTAGAAACAGGAGACTTGGAAGAGAACCTTCTGGCTAGTTGCCATCTTTGAAAAGATTGGGAAACGAGAAGATATCCCACGCTCATGTCTCCATAACAACTTTAACCTAAGCTAGTGAGCATTGCTTATTGAACAATTCCCCATTTCAAACTGCTGTACTGTGACTACATGTATAAGGATTCACTATTGCTGCTGTTAAGGCAAATGGTAAACAATGGCAAGAAAACGTCGTTTTCCGCTTGTCTCAACAGCAATTATATGTGGTCTGATCCAAACTCCCGGTCAGGTTTGGTAACGTTACTTCAGTTCCCATATTGAAATGGACACTCCGTTTTTTTTCATGCTCGAAATTTCCCTGCAGATATCTGAAAGGATGAACGAATTCTGTTTCTTTCTCCATTCAACACAGCCGTTCCTTCCGCCGGAACAACAAGCAAGCGAGGCAGCGCTACAGGAAAGGGCGCCTAACAAGAAATTGAAACAATGCATGAGCCACGGGAGAGAGCCTTTTGACCGGTTGCCAATTTTTAAATGGTGATGAGACGTGAAAAAGCAAGTTGAAAAAATAGACAAGGAAAATTCGGTATTATCGATAGAACTTTTTGGCGAATAACAACGAAGTCCACCTTTGCCGTGTCTTCGCTCCTCCGAGTCAACCTGGTGCTTGCTGGTTACGCAACCAAGCCATCGTTTGAGATAGCATCTACTGTTCAGAAGGATAGCGTGTCCATATTGTGCACGCAGACGATTCCATCGATGCTCTAGCAAGCCAATCTATTCTCCCACACAGGGCGATCAATATGAATTAAGAATTGTGAGGTATGTGGGGCCACTAATCACCGTTTTCTTCCTCATCCCACACCGCTCGTGTCCCACCCGAATAGCAAGCAAGGCAGGCATAGGAAAAGCGCAGCTGGGCGGTATGCAACCTGCAATCTAATTATTAAAAGGGGGTGGAGTGGCTGAGCCGTTTACCGCTTACAAATTTCCATAAATCCTTCATTACTTCGAAGTCTTTCATTCTTTGTCTTCATGTCTTCGGAAGCTAGTACGCATTACTTATTGAACAATGTCCCATTTCAAACTGCTGTATTGACACAAAAAGGTTCACTGACGTTGCTGTCAAGAAATTCAATGAACGACTGCAAGGAAAGCGTCGTTTTTTGCTTTGCTTGACAGCAATTTTGTGTGATCTGATCGGAATCCTTGTACAGGTTTAGTACCGTTCCGTAAGTTCCCATATTGAAACTGACGCCCAGTAATTGCCATTTCATTTGTTGCGTGCAGGTTTTTTTTTATAGGAACGAATACCTCTGTCATTGTCATGTTTTAGTAGGCTCATATAGATCCCTAATGGATGAATTGATTTCTGACCTTTTTTCCCAAAAAAACAGGCAGGAAGACTACGATATTGTCGATGGAATTTTTTGATCACACTTGTCTATTCGGAGCTAGACGATAATAGTTCTTACAAGTGAAATTGGAAATTATGACAGTTAGTGAAGAATCTTTTGTCACTCTAGGTGAGCCATTGTTGTGCTAGTTTAGCTAAAACTTTCCGCGAATACATAGAAATGTCCCTTAGAACTCCATTTCTTTTTCTAGAAGTTTGAAATAGTTCAAGAATCCCTGTACTGATCTATTTTTTGTGTGTTTCTTTGCGTATCAAGCTATGGTCTCTTCACCACTCTCCCCTCCATTGCGTCCTTGTTCCTCCAATTCAACCGGATGCTGGTTCCGCAACCAAACCATCGCTAGAATGAGTTTCTACTGTTCAGAAGGCTAGCGTGTCCATTTTGTGCACGCGGACGATGTTATCGATTCTCTAGCAGATCCAATCTAATTTTCCACACGGGGATCAATATGATTTAGGCAGTATGAGATACATATGTGGGGACACTAATCACCGTTCAATTCCTTATCCCACATCGCTCGTTTCCCACCCAAATAACAAGCAAGGCAGGTATAAGAAAAGGCCACCTGGTCGGGCACAACTGTGCTATGCGACATGCTACCTAATTATTTAATGGAAGGGATTAAGCCGTTCACCGCTTTCAAATCTCCATAACACCTTCTTTATTTAGAAACCTTTCATTCTTTGCTTTCGAGTCTTCAGAAGCTAGTACGCATTGCTTATTGAGCAATGTCCCATTTCAAACTGCTGTATTAACACTAAAAAGGGTAACTGTCGTTGCTGTCAAGTAGTTCAATTAACGACAGCAAGGAAAGCTTCGTTCTTCGCTCTGCTTAACAGCAATTTTGTGTGACCCGATCGGAATCCATGTTTGGTAACGTTTCGTAAGTTCTTATATGAAAATTGACACCCAGTCATGCTCAAATATGCCCCTATAGATCTCTAATGGGATGAACTGATTCTTATTCCGTTTTCCAATTCAAAATAATCATTCCACCGCCAAAAAACAAGAAAACGAGGCAATGGTAGAGAATAGAGAAAAGGGCACCTAGCCGGAGAGAGAGGCCACATGACAACATGAGACGCAGGAGGGAAATTTCTGGCTGGCTGCCAAATTTTTTGAGATATGTAGTTTTGAAACGCAAGCCGACAAAAAGAATAGGTAGAAGCCGAAAAAGAATACACGCAATTACGCAACTGTCGATGGGAATTTTTTGGAAAATGAAAACTAGCAAACTTAACAAAATTAGCTCGACAGTGTGAAATGTGTGAAAGTGGGAAATTGGAAATTTAAAACTGAACTGCTTTTTTTTCCTGTGAGCCATGTGAGCCTTCCAAACTGTGATAACAAACCAATTTCAGTTTGTGTGAGCCTATATCAGTTTTTTAAGAAGTTTTCATTTTCTACCCTTCCCTTTCGGTTAATCTCAGTTTCGTGGAATTATTCGTAGTCCCTTCACTGCTTTATCCAAATAGAGCGAACCTCTCATTAGTTATACAAGTTTATAATTTGGAGTTCCGGCTCTCTAATTACAACTGTGCTATGCGACCTGCCAACTGATCATTAGATAGGAGGAGCTTGGCCATTTCCCCAGTTTCAAATCTCCATGACAACTTCTCTGTTTCAAAACATTTCACTCTTCATCTTCAAGCCTTCAGAAGCTTGTGAGCATTACTCTGAATCAATACTGACTCAAAACTGCTGTACTAACACTATGCAGGTTCACTATTGTTGCTGTTAATATAAGCTGGGAACCGACAGCAAGACAAGCGTCGTTTGCCACCTTATTTATCTGCAATTGTATGTGATCTGATCGGAAATTTAGTGTCAATTCAATTTGACAAGTTTCTCTGAGTTCCTCATGTTGAAATTGACACCCAGGTAGGTACGGGTTAAGTGACAACTTGTACACTAGTCGCCAGGGAGTGTCAAAATTGGCTCCTTCTTCCTTTTCTGTATAACCATACCTTGTAAGCCCCTTCCCAATTCGCAAAACTGTTCCTTACCGAAACAACAAACGTACCAGGCACGCAGCGATGGAAGAGGTATTCCTTAATCCTATTTTTCTGTGGAGGCACTACAACTGCTCTCGCTGTCTATGCTCGACTCTCGTCCAGATGAGCGAGGCAAATCTCAATTTTCAACTCAATTTTCATCCCAGAATCTGTTTAAAATGCCTTAAAATTCTATACTCAGGGGACAGTATCCCCTTCTTCCTCCTTTGCCAAGTCAGCCCAAGTCATTATCCACTCTCGTTGTCTGCGCTCCACACTCATTCAATTGATTGCCCAAACTCTGCCTGGTAACATGCCAACTGTTGCACTCTCCTGTTCAAAAGAACCATGCTAAACCTTCATCAGTGCCTTATCAACCGACGGATAAGCATCAATTTGGCACATTGCCAGCAAAAGACGTGTTCTATAGGTAGAACGACAGCCCGAATACACAAAGACGACCAGCGGAGGGAAGGAAGGGAAAGAGGACCGACGAACCCAAACACGAGCTTTCTTTAATTATTTATTGAACGGTAGAGCTGTGAGGTGAAAATGAAATGAGAGTCTCGTTAAAGACGAGGTAAGAATAATGAGTAATGCCTCACAGTTTCAAATGTTATCAATTTAGTCACATCTTTTGTGGCTTTTTCTGCTTGATCTCGCTTAGATCCTCTTCGTCGAACAATACCTTAGGTATCTTCGGGGTATTGCACTTGTGCGTGGTGCACTTGCATTTGGCTTCAAATTGATCCGTGTCTTGATTCAGCTGAAATATTGAAATTTTTGTGGTGCCTCTGATGCTGCTGTTTTAAAAACTTACAGAAATTGAGCAGCCAATTGTTCGGCTGCCGAATTCATGGACATAGTGGAGGTTGTCGATATGGGGGTCCGAATGCCCACCAGAAAGCGTGGCTTCGTTCTCTTGGTTGAGAACGTAGGTGGCTATGCAGTGGGTAAAGCCTTTTTTGATATGATGAAATTGGGCATCTCCAACGTAGCATTTGAGGTTCGGGTTCGGCGACTCGGAAGAGACTTCGGCTGGAGCCGAGAAGGCTGAGACGAACAAGGCGGTTCCAATGAGGAGCGAAGAGAATTGCATGATGAGACAAAAACAGCGATCGACGAGAACAGTTGTAGATGATTTTTGTTACGAAGTACCCCCTTTTATAAAGTTCCGTTTGCTCCGCCCCCCGGTTTGGCTCAGCTCCCGGTTTTTAGCTTTTTGGCTCCGCCTCTTCCTCTGATTCACTGTTAACATGACTAAGTTCTAAGATCACAGTTGACTTTGATCTTTGCTGAGCGGGAGGGGAGGGCGGAAGTATAATTTGGGTGACAGAGGTCAAACCATTTCAGAGTGGACCTCGGAAGAATTTAACGAGGATTTAACAACAATCTTTGGGGGGAGGGGGGCGCCACAAAAAATTTAAATGGAAGTGACTTTCAGAAATTGGGTTGAAAATTCAAGTTCAGACTTCAAGTTTCATTTCATTCAGTTATCCATATATTTCTTGCTTCACATCAGGAGCTTCTCACATTTGGATTTTGGAAAATTTCCAGTCTAGTTTCAGCTACCGTATTCTAATTGTGAACACCATCCCACGCCCAAAGTTCTTTATCAATTTTCAGGCTCCTTCCAAATGTCGTTCTGACTCCAGTGCCAGGTGGTGCCAGGTATGATTGAAAAAGTTTTTCAAAAACATTTGGAACCTCTTGATAATTACGGGCCTTCGAATTGCCAGTTGAGTGATTTTTCTTCTTCTTCCTGATCACAATTTTTGATGCGGATCTTTGTACTCGTAGCGGATTGTTAGCCCCCACAGTGCCATTTGCACGAAACAATAGAGGATTAACCGGTCGAAGAAGCCCTTTTCATCTGAAACGGTGAAAAACATGTATGACACTGGAATCCCTTCGTTCCATGATTCTTACTGACGTTGTCGAGTGTCAGATCTCAGATTGTCACGAAATTGAAATTACTGTACCAAAAACTCCTTAGATAGCAGGAAATCTCTCAAAATACCCACTAGTCAATACATTACAGTATACCCCTTGTCACTGATGTTTTCCATCAAGGCACTCAACCCAAAAAATTATCCACCCATTGATCTAGAAACATGGCGTCAGAAAACCTGGAAACTAAACTAAATTCTATTTTTTCCCGATCAGATTCTTAGATGAGTCACGTGACTCTAAACTACATTTATTTTCTGCAAAAAATCTGACTTCTGCAGAAGATTTGCTCGGAAACTGTGTGACTCAGAAGTTAGAAAGAGTGCATTAATCCCGAGGACATCGGATGTAAAGGGATAAAAACATCACCGACGTCAGGAAGAATGTTTGTTCTAGGAAATTTATCCTATGGATGTTTTGAAACGTTTCAGCACGTAGGAACCGAGTCTACTACAGTATGCCAACAAGACGTCACCTTGACACTGATGTTTTCCATCAAATCACTCAACCCAAACAAAAAATTCACCGTTTATTGTCAGTGATCTGGAAACATGAAGTCACAGAACCTGAACAAAGCCAAAAATACTCTATTTTTCCGATCAGGTGCTTAGATGAGTCATTTGGAATCCGGGGCATTCCAAAATCTGACATTTTAGTGTGCTCTCAAAACGTTTCAAAATCCGGTTTCAAAATGTCCAATTTCAAAATGCCCGCTTTCAAAATGTCCGATTTTGAAATGCCCGCATTTGAAATTTTACAATTTTGAGATGTCCTAAAGTCGATTTAGATAACCTCAAAAGCAAACCAAACTCTATTTTTTTTCCAAACAGATTCTCAGAAGAGTCACATATCACCCGCTCGAATGACTCAACTCTACATAAACAACATACATTTTTTGCAGAAATTCTGACTTCCGCGGAAACTTTGATCGGAAATTGTGTGACTCAGAAGTAAGAAAGAGTGCATTAATCTCGAGGACATCGGAAATACGTGGGGATAGGGGGATAAACATGAAAGATATCCATCTTCACTCAAATAGCTTTAAATTTCGCGAATTGCACAAAAACAGATAAATTCAATGATGGAAAATGCAATTGAACAGATTTCGGGAAGTTGACCGGAAACAACTGCAAATACCATATTCTTCAGGGTTCATCATTCCCAACTCCTAGCTTCCAGAACTTCTTGATGCTGATCTTTCACTCAACTTGCTCCCAAATTTCTTCTTCAGGTGCGTCCATGACTTCCGGTCTTCCACTTTTCTCATCGGACAAAAATTATTCCACTTTTTCACACGGATGGCCATCTGCCCCCTCATGCATGAGAAATACATTGGAAACCGGAGTAGACGCAGATTTGTTGACAGCTCCTGCCATCTCACTTGAGCAAGTCAGAAACAAAAACTGTATGAGTCGTGTGACAAAAACTGTATGATTCCGGGTTTGAAAAAGATGTGAAGAACATACAGGAGACTGCAAACTGTAAAGAACCCTGTCTAACGGTTCCTGATCAGTTTTCTACTTCCGTGTTCCAATCACCATCCCATACCCAAAGTTTATTATCAAGTTCTTTGCAAATGCCGTTCTGACTTCAGTGCCAGGTGGTGCCAGGTTATGATTAAAAAAGTTTTTCAAAAACATTTCAAACCTCTTGATAATCACGGAGCAGAACATACCCAATTAACAATTGAATGCTTTTTTTTCTTCGTTCCCATCTGATCAGAACATTTTGATGCAGAACTTTGTACCCAGGGTACAGAAAACATATCCTGAAGTCATCTAATCCGAAAGGGATTGTTAGATCTCACAGTGCTATTTGCACGTAACAATGGAGGATAATCCGGGGGAAGAAAGAAGCCATTCTTATCTGAAACTGTAAAAAACATGCATGACACTGGAATCCCTTCGTTCCATGATTCTTACTGACGTTGTCAGTGGGTAGATCTTTGTTTGTCACGCAATCACAGGACAAAAATATCCTTGGGCGCAAGAAATTGTTAATACATACATACCATATGCAAATTAAAATAGAAAATTTTTGTTTCTACCGTAACCCACTTCAATCATGATAACATTCTCGTTTTTTTGTGTTAATCTGAGAGTCCTGACACTTCCTACTCAATCTTCTTATAAAAATCAAATCTGTAGTTCTTATCTACATGCCAAAATCTCTCAAACCGGCCTTAGACCAAAGTTGAGGATGTGGTATCAGCTATCTTTGGTGACAAACTGCAAGAAATGTGCACAAGTCACAAAAACATCTTCTCCGATAAAGTTTCTACTCTGAAGTCATCTAATCCGGAATCCATTAGAGATTCTCGCGGTGCCTTCTGCACGGAACAATAGAGGACGATCCGGGGGAAGAAAGAAGCCATTCTCATCTGAAACTGTGAAAAACATGCATGACACGGGAATCCCTTTGTTCCATAATCCTTGCTGACGTTGTCAGTGGGTAGATTCTTGATCGTCACGCAACTACCGGACAAAAATACCGTTGGGGTCCGTAATGAACGCTGAAGAAACCCTGCTTAAATCTACAGTAACTCTCTGTAAACATGACGGCATGCAGATTTTTTTCTGATTTCAATCTCAAATTTCTGGCACTTCCTTCACAATCTTCTTATAGAAACCAAATCTGTAGTTCTTGAGGATACTAAAATCCCGCTTAGTTAGACCGAAGTTGAGTGATATTTGCTGACAAACTTTGAGAGATAAGCTTGAAAATGACTTGCAAGATACAAATCTATGTAGCAGGTTCTCTAAGGTCACGTGATATGCGGAAATCGTTGGGGAAGTTGATCAAAAGCATTTTCAAACAAACTCGGTGTTCTCCTGGCTTTTGAAATGTTTTATATGACTTTTTTCCCTCAATTCTTCTCGGAACTGAGCCTTTATTCCCATTCCACCTAATCAAAAGGTTGACATTCAAACTTTGAGCTTTCTCACGAAAGCAATCAGCTTACTCATTCTAGAGAAATTCTTTTCAAAACGAGAAGATGAGGGTTGTTGACACCTTCTGCCAATTCACCTGAGAGAGTCAGAAACTTGTTTCTAGTGTGGGGAACTGAAAGTGCAATGCCTACAAGTTAGGGAATGAAGATTCTGTGAGTCATACAAGTATGGAGACTGTACATAGGAACAAACAACAGGGAAACTACGACTCGACTCCGGGACATTTCATCACTATTTCAAAACTGCAGTTTCCTGAAATCAGACGTATCAAAATTTTTCCAACTAGACCAATTTAGAGTTGAATTTTTCATATAGCCCAATCAAATTTGTCAATGTTGATAAATTCCTTCAAATTTTTTTTAGCGTGGAAACCAGGGCATATGTGATATATGCGCAGAGTGCATTCCCTACAATGTAGGCAATGCACAATGACTCACAAAATGGAGAGATTGAATGACTGTTTCCCTCCCTTCCAACCATATCCAAAATGCTTCCGGAGCAGATCTTTGTAGGCAAGATACGAAAACATGTATTCTGGTTAAGTTCACCGTTCTGAAGTCATCTAATCTGTTCTCAAGTGTTCAAGGTGCCATTTGCAAGGAAAAGTAAAGTATTATGGTGGGAAAGAAGCCATTTTTGTTTCAAACCGGGACAAAAATGTATGACACTGGAATCCCTTCATAATTGACGTTTTTGGTAGTTAGGCTACTGAGTTTCAGGGAGCGGTTAACTTCAAAAGGGAAGTTTCAGATAGAGTCTACTACAGTATACCAAGAAGACGTCACCTTATCACTGATGTTTTCCATCAAATCACTCAACCCAAAAATTTAATCACTCGGTGATCTGGAAACATGACGTCAGAGAACATGAAAAACAAACCGGATTCTATTTTTTCCCGATCAGATTCTTAGATGAGTCACATGTTACCAGCCCGATTGAAGACTCTACTACATTTATATTCTGCAGAAATGCTGACTTGGCCTTTGCAGAAGATTGGATCAGAACAAGTTCGAGTCATCGCCTCATCCCCCAGGCTCACTCAGCCTCAAATGGGTAAAGGATCCGTCTACGAAAAAGTATCGGTCACTATCTCCGGCCCGGACGTGACCTAAATCAAGCCAAACAGGGATATCGTCACCAAGTGTCTTCAGAACTTGAAATTCGTGAAAATCATCAAAAAGGAAACATTCTCCTGGTAGTAGCCTCCTTAGAACTGCTTTTTTCAAAACCCAAAACCTTCTGAATCATTGAGTCCCTTTCCTTCATTTTCCAGAGTTTCTCCTACTTCCTGCTTTCCCCTTGCCTTGATTCTGTTCTTTCATCTAGTTTGGTCTGGAGTGTTGTTTTCCAGTGTACCCGTGACTTTTCAGCTCCATAATTTCCCAGGATATTTCACACGGATGGCCTTCTGCTTTCTCATGCAGGAGAAATACCATTGAAGCGAGGAGATGTAAATTTGTTGACACCTAGTGCCAACTCACCTGAGGAAGTCAGAAACTTTTCTCTAGCGTGGGGAGATAAAAGTGCACCGTGGTTTGTGTCCAAAGTGCAATTTTGTGAGTCACTGAATGAAAACTGTAGGAACGAACAGGACCGCTGAATCTGGTTTTTTTTTAAAATGATATCACCTGAAAATGTATCTCTCCAAAACCGCTGCTTAATCCCACAAAAATGAACAGTAGAAACCTATTTCAAAGAGTTTCAATCAATTAGAACCCATTTTTGGCACAACGGTACTCCTGAGAACGGTTTAGAAGAAGAAACTACGGATTTCACAATTATTGAACGGTTCCGGAACAAAAATCCACCGTATCCTAGTCTTATTAGCTAAATATTCCGAGAATACGTGCCATAATGTTTAGGAATACGTGCACAAATTGCAAAGAACTAAAATTCTTCCTGACGTCGGTGATGTCGTAATCCCTCTACATCCGATGTCCTCGGGGTTAATGCACTCTTTCTTACTTCTGAGTCACAAGATTTCCGATCAAAGCTTCCGCAGAAGTCAGAATTTTTGCAAGAAATGTATGTAGTTCATATATGATTGAGTCATTCGAGCGGGTGATATATGACTCTTCTGAGAATCTGATCGCAAGAAATAGAACCCGGTTTGTTTTTCAGGTTCTTTGAATTGGCTTTAGGACATGTCAAAACCGGAAATTTTACAAATGGACTCTTTGAAAATGGCCATCTCGAAACCGAACATTTCAAAATTTTGAATTTTGAATTTCGACATTTCGAAACCGGACATATCCGAACTAAACATTTCGAAACCCGGACATTTCAAAACCCACACATTTAAAAACTGGACATTTTGAAACTCGATATTTTGAAACCGGACAAAACCAAAAATTTTAAACTGCAAACACTTTAAAGCCGGACATTTGAAAACCGATCAAAATAGCGCAATATGTAATTGGAAAATAAGACACATTTTGGACAGTAGAGTTGTATTCGGGAGTTTTTATGAACCTCCGTATAGCTTTTTTTAGCATTGTCATTTCATAGTGTCTCAATTAAAAAATGGTTGCATTCGAAATATATCTGTGTGCCAAAATGCCCGGTTTTAAAATGTGTTGTTTTCAAGATGTCCAGACTTAAAATTCTTTGTTTCAAAATATCCCGGTTTCCAATTATCCAATTTCTAAATGTGTCGGTTTTGAAATGTCCCCGGTTTTGAAAATTTCCGTTTTCAAGATATCCCTAAGCTTCAAAAAATACAAAATTCCCTATCAAAGCTTCTGCGTCAGAATTTTTGCAGAATTTGTAGTTCCGAATTGAATCTTTTGAGCGCGTAATATGTATGTGACTCATCTAAAAATCTGATCGGAAGAACATAGAATTCGGTTTGTTTTTCAGGTTTTCTGACGCCATGTTTCCAGATCACTGAGTGGTTAAATTTTTGGGTTGAGTGATTTGAAGGAAAACATCAGTGACAAGGTGACGTCTTCTTGGTATGCTGTAGTAGACTCCATCTGAAGCTTCCCTTTTAAAGTTATCTCCTCTCTCAAACTCAGAAGCCTGACTACCAACAACGTCAGTACTTGCTATGAAGGGTTTCCAGTGTCATACATGTTTGTCTTGGTTTGAAACAAAAACGGCTTCTTCCCCCCGATAATACTCTATTGTTCGGTGCAAATGGCAATGGAACACTTGAGAATGGATTAGATGACTTCAGAACGGTGAACTTAACCAGAGAACATATTTTCAAATCTTGCCTACAAGCCAGGAGTTGGGATGATCTTTGACCGAATCCTGAAGAACATGGTGCTTGGAGCTACTTTCGGTCAACCCTTCAAACAGTAGCACGCAACACGTGCACCTAGCTGAACAAGTCACGTTTTCCCTCAAACAATATGCATTTTCATCTTTCAAAGTTTGTCACCAAAGATATGTAGCTGATACCACATCCTCAACTTTAGTCTAAACCCGGATTGCGTGATTTCTTGTAGATAAGAACTACAGATTTGATTTTTTTAAGAAGATTGTGTAGGAAGTGCCAGGAATTCAAGATTAAAATCAGAAAAGTGATAGCTATCGGTTTGAAAGTGGACTACTGTAACCTGCATCACAATTGGAACTGATGATTCTGTTAATTTGAGCAAATGTTCATTTTTCTGAAATCAGGCATTCCGAGGATGTTTTAGTGGTCTAATGTTTTGTACAAAAGGTACTTCTAGAACCAATAGTCTTTTCTCCAAATTAGGTCAGTTTAGGATAAGTCTACGGTACCTTGGGTACAAAGATTTGCACCGAAAATCTTCTGATCGGAAAGAAGAAAAATGCCAATCAACTGTAAATTGGGAACGTTCTTCTTTCCATAGTTAGAAAAGGGTTTGAAATGCTTATGAAAACTTTTTGAAATACCCAAATGGCAGCAGCTGCTCGGCATTCATGCCAGAATGACATTTTGGAGGAACTCAAAACTTTAAACATCATTTGGAACTGTTTGACTTCCGGATGTGCGGGTTCGGTGTGGAGGGACGCAAGGAAGAGTGCACTCGACCTGTAACAGTGATTGCGTGACGATCAGAAATCTGTTAACCGACAACGTCAGTCCGGATTATGGAATAAAGGGATTCCAATGTCATACATGTTTTTCACAGTTTCAGATGGGAATGGCTTCTTTCTTTCCCCGGATTATCCTTTATTGTTCCGTGCAAATGGCATTGCGAGAATTCCCAATGGATTCCTGGATTATATGACTTCAGAGTATAAACTTTAGCGGTGAAGATGATTTTGGTGACTTGAACACATAGATCCGCATCAGAAGCATTTTACATGTGACCGGAAAGAATGAAACAAGATACTGAACCCGCAATTTAAACTTTGTGAGTAAATCTTCAAACTCGAGTGGTAGCTCTTGGTGATGGTAAAGTCAATCAGTATTTCAAATGGTGGACGCTGTTGATCAGGGATTTCAAGTTCTGCAGACACGTTGCGATGATCTGTGTATTTGACCTGATTCAAGTCACGTATCCGGACCAGGGATTCGAACTTGCCGCCTTTCGTCTGCCAACAGGCTCGCAAGGCTATCAACTCCCCCTCCGCTGGAAAATTATTTCTAAATGTGTGTCCCATAGTGTTCATTGGATCTAGATTGTGTTTAACCTGATAACAATTTCAATTAAGCCAAGGAAGTGATCCTGAACAAAATTTCTATAAATTCCTATTGACCTATCATGATAACCTTTCGAGTTTCCTTCTGTACATAGAGTTTGACTTCGTTTTGTGATTTCTGATTTTTGACCAATCCAATTCAGGGCGGAGTCTAATGTCAAATGCCGTGCCGGGCTCTGCGCCAGGTACGCAAGGGGCGGTGCCAAGGAACCCTTTTAAAAGCCGGAACAATCACTAGAGGAATCAACGTACAAAGTTACGTCTGTTTACGACAACTACGACGACAGTCAACCCTTTCTCAACAATGAACGCCCTCATCTTTGCTCTCTTTGCCTTCGTCGTTCTCGTCGCCTCAACCTCCGAAACCAAGACCAAACGCATCGCTTGTTTTGTTGGAGACGAAGATCGGCAGAAAGTTCGTCGTGGCTTCACATACTGCAAGGGCGTGTATACGCTCAACGAGGAAACCGTCCGTCTCACTGGAGAGAAAGACAACCTTGGAATTGAAGGCTTTGTCTTTGAGGATGGAGAGGAGGAAGATGACGAAACGTACACCGCCAACAGATCTGCATGCGAGATTACTGTAAGTTTCAGAAACCCACATAGAAGTTCAAACTGTCAATGTCAAATTTTCAGGTGGACAAAACTACCGGCCAGTTCCAGGCCATTTGTAAGTGCTGGAAAGACCGCTGCAACATTCCGAAACAGCCAAAAGAAATGTTCAAAACAGGAAACTTTGTGCTAAAGTCCGAAGATTGGAAGAACAAGAAGAATGCCTGAGCTCCTGCATCTCCATTTCGAAACGGCAGCATCTACTCTTTTAACCTCCCATATTGTAATTTGCCTCTATTTATCCTACACTCAATAAAGACTTGATTAAACAGCCCGTGTTTGTGTCTCTTTCTTTCTTCTTCCCTCCGCAGATCGTTTCACAGTCTTCTTGAAGTCTCCTCCTCTTCATCCTTCCTTTGGTCTTCGTCGTCTCTGTTCTCGTTGGTTGTTCCAATTTAAATAGGGATAACTTGGAAATTTTTCAGAAAGAGGGAGGACACACGGAAGCCAAATCAGAAATCTACCCACTGACAGCGTCAGTCCGGATTATGGAACAAAAGGATTCTTTCTAGTGTCATACATGTTTGTGACAGTTTCAGATGGGAATGGCTTCTTCAACCGGATTATCCTCTATTGTTCGGCACCGCGAGAATCCCTAATGGATTCCGGATTAGATGCCTTCAGAGTATAAACTTTATCAGAGAAGATGTTTTTTTGTGACTTGTGCACATCTGTCAAAGTTTGTCACCAAAGATAGCTGATTCCACATCCTCAACTTTGGTCTAAGCCTAGATTTGGAGACTTTTGTATGTAGATGAGAACTACAGATTTGATTTTAATAAGAAGATTGAGTAGTCCGTGCCAGGACTCTCAGATTAGCATAAAAAACGTGCATGTTATCATGATTGAATTGGGTTACTGTAGATACGCGAGTTTTCTTTTTTGAAGTGCATATGGTTGGTATTATCACTTTCCTGCGCGAAAAGATATTTTTTCCAGTTATTGCCTGATAATCAGAAATTGGAAATCCGACAACGTCAGCTCAGATTATGGAGAGAAGGGATTCCAGTGTCATACATGTTTTTCACAGTTTCAGGTGGGAATGGCTTCTTTCTTCCCCCGGATCATCCTCTATTGTTCCGTGCAAATGGCACTGCGAGATCTAACAATCCATTCCGGAATATATGATTTCAGGAGATGTTCTCTGTACCTTGGGTAAAAAGTTCTGCATCAAAATGTTCTGATCAGATGGGAAAGAAGAGAATAAGTCACTCAACCGTTAATTGGAAAAGTTCTGCTCCGTGATTATAAAGAAGTTTGAAATGTTTTTCAAAACCTTTTTTAATGAGAGCCTGGCACCGCCTGGCACTGAAGTCAGAACGACATTTGTGAGGAACTTGAGACTTGATAAACAACTTTTGGCGTGGGATGGTGATCAGAACACGGAAGTAAAAAGCTGGTCAGAAACTGTTCGACACCCAATAGTGAAGGGGTCGATATCAAGATAAAAAAATCTTGTTGAATTTTGAGCAGGGATCCTTTACAGTTCGCAGTCTTCTGTATGCTCTCCATATCTTTTTCAAACCCGGACGGACTCATACATTTTTTTCCACACTAAAATGGAGGCAATGCACTTTGGACACAAACTACTTTGCACTTTTAGGTTCCCACACTGAAGAAAACTTTTTGACTAGCTCAGGTGAGATGGCAGGAGCTGTCAACAAATCTGCATCTCCTCGGTTTTAGGTATCTCTCATGCATGAGGGGGCAGATGGCCATCCGTGTGAAGAAGTGGAATGATTTTGTTCCGATGAGAAAGTTGGAAGATCGGAAGTCACGGGTAAACCTGTAAGCAAAATCTGGAAGCAGACAGAGTAAAAGATCAGCATCAGGAAGATCTTGAAGCGGGGTTTCGGAATGATTCCTGTTCAAATCCTGATACACACACAATTTCATTTTTTAAAGTTTGTCACCAAAGATATCATACCACACCTTCAACTTTGGTCTAAGCCCGGATTGTGTGATTTTTTGTAGATGAGAACTACAGATTTGATTTTCATTAGATGATTGAGTAGGAAGTGCCAGGAATTTGAGATTAAAATTTGAAGCATGTCATGATTGAAATGATTGAAAAATTGAAAAAATGATTGAAAAAAAAAAAATATCATGATTGAAATGGGTTTCTAAAAATTCAAACGTGTTTTCTTCCAATTCTGGGGACGGTTTTCTCATTATTTTTATGCACGCAGAAGTATTTTTGTCCGGTAGCTGCATGACGATCAGAAACCGGACAAACGACAACGTCAGCCCGGATTATGAAACGAAGGGATTCCATTGTCCCAAAAGCGTTTCACAGTTTTAAACTGAGAGGCTTCTTTTGCACTATCACCCTCTTTCTCAAATGGCACCTTGGGAACTAACAATAGATTACGGCTTAGATGGCTTCAGAAGATGTTTTTTGAACCGCAAATATGAAGATCTGTTCTGACATGAGTGGGAAGAAAGGAAAATCACTCAGCCTGTATGACCTTCTTTGTCTTCTTTCACCCTGCTTTAATTTCGGATTAAGATAACTTAAATCAGAAATTTACCCACTGAAAACGTCAGTAACAACTATGAAATAATGGGATTCCAGTGCCATATGTACATGTTTTTCACAGTTTCAGATAGAAATCTTTTCCAACCGGATTATTCTCTATTGTTCTATAAGATCGGCACCGAGAGCACTCGAAACCTATTCATAGCGTAGAGAATGAGTTACTGAATCCGTAATAAGTTGTCCGTGCTTGAAAATGAATTTAAACAGTTATCTCATCCCCTGACTCATGCATATGCACTTTGGCCACAAACTACTTTGCACTTTTAGGTTCCCACACTGGAGAAAAGTTTCTGACTTGCTCAGGAGGAGGTGGCAGGAGCTGTCAACAAATCTGCATCTCCTCGGTTTTAGGTATCTCTTATACATGAGTGGGCAGATGGTCATCCGTGTGAAAAAAAAATGGAATGCTTTTTTTCCTGATGAGAAAGTTGGAAGATCGGACCGGAAGTCACGGGCACACCGGAAAACAAAATTTGCGGTCAGGTTGAGTGAAAGATCAGCATCAAAAAAATCTGGGAGCAGGGAGTTGGGAATGATCCTTGCCCGGCCATCCGTGTGAAAAAGTTGATCAATTTTTTACTTGTGTGAAAGTTGGAAGATCGAAAGTCACGAGTATGATATGAAAGTTGATAGCTTCACAATCAGGCTAACTGAAAAATTAGCATGTAAAATGTTTGGATAAAGGAAGTTGAAAATTTTTTGAATCACAACGCGCCAAGTTAGTAAACCAGTCATTTTAATTGCACAATGTTTCGAAAGGTTCCGGAGCAAGAAATAATGCTAGAATCACACTCTTTAAGTGCATGTTTGCAAATAACACGTGTTCAATGTAATTCTTGTCCAGCGATTGCGTGACGATCGGAAATCTAGCTATCACCAACGTCAGTCCGGATTATGGAACAAAGGGTTTCCAGTGTCATACATGTTTGCGCCAGTTTCAGATGAAAAGGGCTTCTTCTTCCGGTTAATCCTCTATTGTTCCGTGCAAATGGCACTGTAAGATCTAACAATCCTTTCGGCTTAGATGACTTCAGCAGATGTTCTCTGTTCCTTGGGTACAAAGTTCTGCATCAAAATGTTCTGATCAGATGGGAAAGAAGAAAAAAATCACTCAACCTTTAAATGAGAATGTTCTGCTCCGCAATTATAAAAAAGTTCGGGATGTTTTCGAAAACATTTTCTAATCACAACCTGGCACCACCTGGCACTGGAGTTCTGCTCCGTGATTAAAAAGAGGTTTGAAATGTTTTTGAAAACTTTTTTTAATCACAACCTCGAGAAAGTCTTAAGTACGACTTTTTCAAAGACATTTGAAGTCGGAACTATACAGATTTTTGGGTAGGGTGATGATTTGGACACCAAACCAGGAGATAGACGAAGACCTGTTCGACATCCAAATGGGATGAGGCGGAAGGTTGAATTGGGTGCTAAAAATGTTATGGCAGTCAATTTGATAAGTTTCAAAATGTCAGTTGGTTTTTTTTTAAATCTTAATTCATCCAGTGAGCCCAACAGGACAAACAAGTGTTGCTCCCCAGAATGTTCTGAAAGTTCAGATGTCTTCCTGGAAGTTCTAATGTTTGAATTTTTCCTGCAAAATTTACTTCCGCTTCTTGGCTGACATTTTCAGTAATCCCAGGGGCGGAGTCACATGAGTTGATCAGAAGAACAGGCGGAGCCAAAAAGTCAGATGCTTGGCTCTGCGCCAGGAGCGCAAGGGGCGGAGTCATTGGAACGCTATAAAAGCGGAACGCTCTCTGAAAGAATCACAACATCAGTTTTGTCCTCTTCACGTTCAACTCAATTCGCAATTTCATCCTCATCCAACTCAACTCAACATGCAATCCGCAATGATTCTCACCATCGCCGCTGCCATCATCTTCTTCTCTGCAAGTACCGAGGCCAAGGCCACCCGCATGCCGTGCTTTGTCGGCAACGAAGACTATCACCACGTCAAGTATGGTTTTAGCTACTGCAAGGGTGTTTACACCCTTAACGAGGAGTCCATTCATCTCAGCGGAGCAAAAGACGATCTAGGAATCGATGCTTTTGTCTTGGAGAACGGAGAGGACGAGGACGATGATTTTTATGAGGCCAACAGATCTGTGTGCGAAATCGAAGTGAGTTTTGAATTCCATAAGAAAAATCAAAATGTTAATATTGAATTTTCAGGTTGACCAGAAATCTGGAGAATTCCGGGCCGTATGCCGGTGCTGGAAGCCCCGCTGCAACATCGCAATGTCGCCGAAGGAACTGTTCGAGTCGGGCAACTTCAACCTGAGGGCCGATAGAATGAAGAAGAAGAACTGAGCTCCGTCGCAACGCACCCACTTGTTTTGGCAATTTTCCGAGGAAAAATAACCTCCCTGAATCACCCTCATATAACCTACCACACATTGTACTCTAACTCGTCTTTTTTTTTAACTTTAACCTCAATAAAGATTAAATGAAACAGCCCGTGTCTGTGTGTTCGAGTCGGTCCTCTTCCAGAAATAGCAGCTTCTTCTTCCACGAGTTTCAATCAGCTCCGAGTCTTCTTTGCGAAGGAATTCCGAAAAATTCGACTTAACTGGACGGATGCTCCTCTTCCTCCTTTCTTCCGCTAATCTTCGTTGTCTTCCTACCTTGACGCGTTTCCATTTGAGATTGAGATGGTTTTGAAGGATGGATTCTGTGTGTACGTCTACTCTGGTAATCAAAATAGGAAAAAGACCCATATCGGGTAATAAAGAACTATTCAAATATATGAAAAACTGTGGGGGTTCAGATAGAATTCTGGTTTGGCGTTTTTACGTGTCTGGACAAAACTATAAATGTGTCAAATTGAATCTGAAAAAATTGCTTCGATTCTATCGAGGACTCCATATTCATTCTATAGCCGTAACGGTGACTAATTAGAGGTTCGAGCTGTTTTACTCGCAGTCCATCTACCCTTCAATCTTCGAAAGGGTTTCACCTGTTCCATATCCGTTCTAATCCTTTTCTCGCTCCATCCCAATTAGTCCTATTCCAAGCGTTTGAATATCATCTCACTATATCCGAAAATTGGGTAATGAAAAGGTTTGAGCCGCCTCTTCGCATTTCATCTACATACCTTCTCTAATCCTTTAATAGATATCATCTGTTCTATTCGCATCGCTCTTTTCTCTACCTCCTTTCCTTTGAGCATATGATTGCTTGAAAGCCTATGTTGCTTTCCGTCACCGTCTTTCCCGTCATTCAATCCCATTTCCAGCTGATATTCCAACACCAAACGGGTTCACTATCGTTGCTGTTAAGTCGACTTGGAACACGACTGCAAGGAAAGCTTCGTGTACCATTTTGCTTAACGGCAATTATATGTGATCTGATCTGAATTCCTGTGCAACTTGGACACCTTTCAAGATAAATAGCAAAAAAACAATGATTATATGTAGCCGACTCACATCAAAAGCAAATCACTGATTTCTTATCCCTTCCTCAAATGTGTCTTACTTTATCTCTCCATTCTAATCCTCTTCTCGCTCTGACCTCCCTAATCTTCTTCGTTCCAAACTTTCAAATATCACTTTGCTATAGTCGTATAGCTGACTGATTAAAATTTTGTGCAATTTGTTTTGTATTTCATCTAGCTATACACTAATGAACTTGCTTACCTGCTTCATTCGCTTTAATCCTACCTCACTCTTTCACTCATGGAAAGCTAGCAATTTGAAAACCTAATTATCTTGCTCCGCCCCTATATCTCTTCATGTGTTCGGGAAGAGCTCCGATTCTTTGTTCACAACCTCCTATTCAAGTCGTCACAAGCTGGTGAGCATTGCTTATTGCGTTATCTTCCGATTCCAAATTGCTGTACTAACACTATGCGGATTCACTATCGTTGCTGTTAATATAAGCTGGGAACCGACAGCAAGAAAAGCGTCGTTTGCCACCTTATTTAACTGCAATTGTATGAGATCTGATCGGAATTCAGGAAAAAGTTTGAGCATGTTCTTCAAGTTTCTTGATTGAAACGGACATGCTGTCTAAAACACGTTTATGCGTGGTGTTGTATGCAACATAGCTCAACTTGAATATTGTGTGTTCTTGACAAATCTTTTCTCGTAGATAAAGATTCTAAATTTTTTGAAAAAATGACAATGAGAATGACCACGATTTAGTCCAAAAACCACCTTCCCTATCCCCTATTCCTTTTATTCCTTTTCTTGCTCCAGCCTTATCTCTTCTATGTATTCCATTCCAAACCCTCAAATATCATTTCGCAATAGCCGTGAGCTGACTAACTATACATTTTTCGTATTTTGTGTAGTTCATTAATTGTTTACCAGCTCCATTCCCTTTAATCATATGTCCTCCATGTGCTCTTGGGAAAATAGCATTTCTAAACTCTGATTATACTTCTCCGCCCTTTAATCTTTCCATTTATCAGGTGAGAGCTTCAGAAGCTGGTGAGCATTGCGTATTGAGCGATCCCCCTATCTTCTAGCTGATATTCCTACACCAAACGGGTTCGATATCGTTGCTGTTAAGTCGACTTGGGGCACGACAGCAAAGAAAGCTTCGTGTGCCATTTCGCTTAACGACAGTTATATGTGATCTGATCTGAATTCCTGTGCATTCACACGGGTCCAGTATGATCGATGTCAGCTATACGGCAAACTAAAGCAAATTGTATGTAGATTGCCAATTAGCTAGCAACCATAATTCGTGACCCGGAGAAAATTTCACAATCAGGTGTAAGTTTTAGTCACAGGGAGAGGAGGGGAAGCGATAACCCCTCGTTGACAAATTAGACATCCGTGTTGTCTTGTTTTCATTTCTGTATCCACCTTTTCATCCTCCAATGGGTATCACCTGCCCTGTTCATTCTAATCCTTTTCTCGATCCGGCCTAATTTGCTGTTTTCCAAACCTTCAAATATCATTTCGCTATAGCCGCGAAGCTGTCTAATTAAAAATTTTCGTGCTTTGTTTCATAGTTCATCTCCTGTTTTCTCATGGGAAATCAAGTAAGGTTTGTCATACATATAATCACGAGTCATATGCGATTTCAAACTCACCGAGGAGGCGGAGCTTTACAAGGCGCATAAAATAAGGCTCCAGAGACTTGAAAACACTTCATTCTTCAGCTCAAGTCTTTAGAAACTTGACGATTTCTTAGTGAGCTCTGCCTAACTGCCCAACTGCTATTCACACGGGTCCAGTATGGTCGTTGTCAGCTATACGGCAAACTACAGCAAATTGTATGTAGATTGCCGATGAGCTAGCAACGATAATTCGTGATCCAAAGGAAATTTCACAATCAGGTAGAAGTTTTAGTCGCAGGGAGGGGGAGGAGCGATAACCCCTAGCCTGGGGAAGAGTTTTTCCAGAGTTCCGCCAGTAATCCGTGTTCCAAGTCTTACAATTAAAAGAATTGGCGATCATTAGACAATGGAAAGCACTGAAACTATCCCCCTTTGCAAATCAAAAACTTTTTGTAAAAATTGCGTGCTCCAACGTGAAACTTTCGTATTTGTTGCTCAGAAACTGCGCAACACACCGCTGAAATACAAGAAGCGGGAAGTGTTCAATTTTGACCTAACGAGTCCCAATCGCGAAGGAACGCTGAATTGTGCTCTGCATGAGCAATCACAAAAATCAGGCCGCCAAAGTATCCAAAGTGTTCATTCTTCGTCTAGTCGTAACGTTGACAAATTAGAGATCCGGGTTGTCTTATTTGCATTTCTGTATCTACCTTTTAATCCTCTAATGGGTATCACCTGCCCTGTCCATTCTATTCCTTTTCTGGCTCTGGCTTAATTTGCTCTTTTCCAAACCCTCATATTTCATTTCGCGATAGCCGCGAAGCTGGCTAATTAAAATGTTTCGTGCTTCGTTCCATATTTCACCTACTGTTTACCGGATAATCACGAGTGAATGTCATATGCAATTTCAAACTCACCGAGGAGGCGGAGCTTATTACGGGGTAGCGCTCGATAGACTTCAAAACACTCTATTCTTTGGTTTCAAGTATTCAGAAACTCAACGATTCTCTACTGAGCACTAACTAATTGCTTGACTGCTATTACCACGGGTCCAGTATGATTTTTGTCACGAACACGACAAGCTACACTGAATCGTATGTAGATTGCCGATTTGCTGATAAAAATCATTCGTGATCCGGAAGAAATTTCACAATCAGGTAGAAGTTTTAAGCACAAAGGTGGGGGCGGGGCGATACCCCCTGGATTAGCAAAAAAATTTCCAGAGTCCCGTCAGTAGTCCATGTTCGAAGTCTTGGAAGAATTGGCAATACTGCAATTAGGGTATCATGTCGGCAGGGTTTTTGACTGAAAGTAGCAGTCTAAGATACGCTGCGTTGTTCTGAATGGTATATCTTGTTCACCGGCTTGATAGATAATTCATGTACCGACATCTCACGTGTTGTGGCAGATACGACTCCTATGCCTCGAAACTTTTGATTCCTAGTCTTCAAACAGCCAGAAGCTTGTGAGCATTACTCTGCAATCAATACTGCTGTACTAACACTATGTGGATTCACTATAGTTGCTGTTAATATAAGCTGGGAACCGAAGAAAAGCGTCGTTTGCCACCTTATTTAACAGCAACTGTATGTGATCGGATCGGAATTCTGGTAGAAGTTTGGACATTTTCCTGAAGAGGAGGACACTTGGGAAAATAACTTAATAATGCCTCCGCAATCGACACAAAAAAGGTACATAGCTACAATACAAATAACCCAAATAAATACGAATCAGACTTGCTCGAAACCGGAACTGGTAACACCAAAAAGCGTTGCCTCATTTCTTTCAAATTTCACATTCAATCAACGTATTGTCGCAACAATAATCAACCAATTAGAGGTTTGGGTCATCCCATTCGCATTTCATCTATCTCTTAATCCTCTAATAGGTTTCACCTGTTCTATGCATATCCATTCTAATCTTTTTCTCGCTCCAGTGTTTGCCTAATTTGCTCTATTCCAAACGTTTAAATATCATCTCGCTATAGCCGTGCATTGGGCTAATTAGGAGGTTTGAGCCGCCTTTTCCTTTTCCCATTCTATCCACCTCCTTTAATCCCTTAATAGATCTTACCTGCTTTATTCGCACCGCTCCTATCTCCACCTTCTGCTCGGTGTCCGTTAAGCATGAAACAGGTTAACACAGTAATTATCTTGCTCCGCCCCTATATTTCTCCAAATGCTTGGTAAGAGCTACGATTCTTTGTTCACAACCACCTATTCGAGTGGTCACAAGATGGTGAGCATTGCCTATATGACCTGACTTCAAACTGCTGTACTGATACTATGCGGATTCACTATCGTTGCTGTTAATATAAGCTGGGAAACGAGAGCAAAGAAAGCTTCGTTTGTCACCTTATTTAACAGCAATTGTATGTGATCTGATCTGAATTCTGGTGCACCTTTGAACATGTTATTTAAGTTTCTTCGTTGAGCCGGACATCATATCCAACAATGCTACGGCAATATCAATTGTGTGTAATCTGGCCGCGTTTTTTTTTTTTTTAATTTTTTGTCAAAACGGACATCATTTAGTAATTGCAACACCAATGTCCCAGCGTATTAGGTTACTGCTCCTCAGAGAAGGCAAAAAACGCCCGAATTCATGAATTAAACATCAAGGCGACCAAAAACTTCACTGGCACTCTAAGAAGTTGTGCGTCAGCCTCTGCCTGATTTCTCCGCTTTTTTACACTATTTCTTTGCAAAAAAAAGATGCAACAGGGACCCAGCCACTCCAACAACCGAAGCAACTTCCGGGTCCTGCTATAGCAAGGAAATAGTGTTAGCAAACTGGAGGAATCAGTCAAGGGCACGCAAACTTGCTGCTCAATTCATTCTACCCCCTATAATCGCCAGTGGCTGGTCGCTTTTCGATTCTTCTGATGTTTTACTAGTTTTTTTTAAATTTCTATTATGATTCGAGTGCTACTGATGGATAGAGCAAGTGAGTTAAAACATTATAAATTTTTAGCAGAAAATAAATTTACACAGTTACAGGGTCCGATTCTTTCCGGTTCTGACAAAATCGATGACCGTCGTTTCCTCGTTACCCTAACTCCAGAAACTTCATCGGAATCAGTGGGAAAATGCGCATAGAAAAAAATATAGAGAAAACCTGCAAAAGGCAATGCGATGTTTCGCGTGAGTTTTTTTTGGGTATCACTAGAGTTCCTGGTCATCTTGCAGTGCCTATTACAATTGGATGCTCCATCACAATTGGAGTGAAATTGATGTTGGTATTGTTGTCCACAGCATTTGCCAACCCAAAAGAGTTGAAGACAGAATCCGAGACGAGTATGCGGAAGAAAGCTGATCCATCGAGTCTTCAAACTCTGCTCATTTGACTGTTCCACTGACATAGACATCGTCGTCCTGTCCATGCATCTTTCTTCGTTCCCCCTTCCGAGCGCCCCGGCTCGTCTTCATGATATTGGCATTGTGCCAAGTTCTCCGGTCCGGCGCCCCTCGCAGCAAGGCGTTGTGTTGGCGTTGAGCGGCCGTGAAGGAAAAGTGTTCTAATTAATTTTTGTATTAATTTTTATTCATTGCAAGCTAATTTTAAATTTGAATAAGAATTCTGAAAAAATTGAAAATTAATATTAAATATTAACAAAAAAAATTGAAATGTTGAAATTAAAATATTATAAATTAATAATGAATTTTTGAATTTAAATGAATTTTTTAAACAAAATTTCTCAATCTAGTTTTTTGGAAATATTTTCGCTTATAATGAATATTTTTGTATATTTTTTCCTTCTTTCAGTTAATTTTTTCCAGATTATTTCATTTCTTTAATTCTTAATTGTTTCCTCTTCGTTTTCTTTTCTATTCTCTTCCTTCTCTGTCGCTGCAAAATCGATTCTTCTCCGAAACCCAAGGCGATAACAAGAACTCGTGTGGAGACGCAGACACTTTTCCTTCACAGCCGCTCAACGCCTTGCTGCGAGGGGCGCCGGAGAACTTGGCACAATGCCAATATCATGAAGACGGGCCGGGGCGCTCGGAAGGGGGAACGAAGAAAGCTGAATGGGCAGGCAACGAGAGCGAATGAAAGCGGAGGAAGGGGGCAGAGAACATGGCACGCTGCTTGTGTCGAAGTGCGACTCCGCCAAGACGAGGAGAGATAGCGAGGGACCAACTTGAGGCGCAATCGCAAACTCTGCGGTTGCTTTTGTTGTAAGCGCGATCTTGAAGACGTCGTAAATTCCGTGAAGCAATTTAGTGGCTGCTGGAATTTTGTCAGTCAACTTGTATTGGGGTTCTCTTGATTCCATAGAAACTTGAGGAATATCCAAGTGTCCCCTAAAATGGTCTTCCTTGTTATTACATCTGATAAACCGATACAAATCGCTCCGACACCATGTACACCTTTCATCCAACCGATTAGCACCCATTCATATGACATGTCTCTGACAGGGACCCGTTTGTATGTTGACCTCTCAAGGAGTCAGGTGTAACAGATAGTCTCCACGCATTCAAATTAGGGTAAAAATTGTCGTTCATGCGTGGTGGGAGAGTCTGTCCTTACAACTAGTGAGAAATTACCGGATTGACCCGTAAAGAGCAGCTGTTGGTTTCGCAACATTCTCGCTCGTCAGACCATCCATGGACTACGCAACACCTTTCGGACGATACATGATTTTGCTTGGTAACGGTGAAGGACACTTACTTCCCATCGCCCTCAGCAACTTTAGGTCTTCAAATAAGTTTTTCAAGCTGGTTGGTGAAACAAATGAATTAAATTGTTAAAAAATTGACAACAAATCAAAAAACAAATAAAACAAGGATTTCTCAATCTGGGAAGGTTTTTACAGCTTAAACTCGAATTTTTCAGTAAAAAACAATCCGGTTAGACACCGCCTGCAGAAAAAAGGTTATTTGCAATGAATTTTGTTTATACATTGTTTCATTTGCTTTCATCCTATTTCATTGTCCTACCTGGTTGTCCGATTGTCTTCAAATCCTCTAAATACCACATCTAAGTGACAGTAATATGTGTAACAATGGTTAATTAGAGTTCTACGCACTCCATTTGCTTATCTACCCATTGATCTACGCCCAGTACCATCTGATCGTTTGTTCCGGTAACCTGCACACGACTTCACCCAAATATTGTCTTGTATAAAAGCAAGGTATCATCTGTCGGTCTGATTTTTTTCCCAATACTCCTCAGCATATGTTTGACTTTTTAATTGCTCTGTTATTATACAAGTTGGTAGGCATTGCTTTTAAGCAATGACCCTAATTTAAACTGTTATAACGACACTATACGGGTCCACTATCATTGTAGTTAAGTAATCTGGGAAACGACAGCAAAGAAAGCTTCGTTTGCCACATACTTAACTGCAATTCTGTGTGATCTGATCAAATTTTCAATGCAATTTTGAGCATGCTCGATGAGTTTTTTGTCGAAACGGACGTCATTGAGCAACTGCAATAGTATCAATTTTAATTTGACACGTACAGGACCAATGTGTGTCTGTCGAGTGATTTTGTTGATCCCGGAACAGTACCATGTCCAATCCGGTGAGCTTCGTGACCTCGAATATCATGTTACTAAAATTGCACAATAGATGGGACAGCAGACACCTCACCAGACACCCCAACACGCAAAGTTGCGGTCGTGTTCTGGTATGGAGAAGAAATAGTGTTACAAAGCGGAGAAATCAGATAGAGGCAGACCCACAGCCACTGATCAATTCATTCTTCCCCTATGATCGCCAGTGGCTGGTCGCGTTTCGATTATTCTGATGTTAAACAATTCTATTGAACTTTTGAATATTGGTTCGTATTTTAGTGCTACTGATTGATAGATCAAGTAAGTCGTATACCTTCTCAACATCGCGTCCCGCTTCTTTCGCCGCCTTTGTCCTTCTCAGCGCCTCCTTTTTCTTGCAGGCAAAAACATTAAAGTTTTCCAGTTTCAGAACAGGCACTTCACGTATCTCTTGATCAGTTTCAGTAAAATGGAGCCATCCCGACTGTGGACTTCAGTAGAAGTACTCGGCGGCAGTTGACGGTGTCTCGAGTCTTGCATCATCAACCAGAAGAAATCGGTCTGTGTCAATGCGAACAGGATCTTGCGAAAGAGCACTGTACGACGACGAAGCGGCAAGTTGCGCACTGATGAAAGATCATTAGCCGTTCCAATCCAGGAACATAGACCATCCCGAAGAAATTTCGATGGGACCTTCTACAACGTCTGCGTCTTTGTGTCTACAAGCCGTATATAAGGAGACAGTTAGAGAGGACTGGCACCGTCGCACACTTGCATCATTAGCCGACAAATCTTGTAATTATTCCTTCAGATAAAGTTTGTATTATTTGTTCTGTTCTCTATTCCTCCACCTCAGATTCCCCCTTCACAGCTTAGTTCCATGCTGAAGTCCCAGAGTTAATGCCATGAACAGATGACAAGAGCTCATCATCCTGTCATCTGCCCATTCAGGATGCATCATTTTCAACAAGGGCCAATGACTCAGAATACCCAGATTCATCACTCAATTCTCCGAATCCGTTCGATCTATCAAAAAACCAACCAAGAGCTCAACATTCAGCACCAATGAACCAATTTCTATCTCCCAAGAGACCCTATAATTTGTTATCTTTTAGCCACAGCCGAGTCGCACCTTTTTAGCACAGCCAAGCCGCAACGCTCAGTCACAGCCAAGCCGCAGTCACTAATTTTTGAGACATGAACCTATGCATAATTTTAAATCTACCTAAATACTGTTTTAAAGGGGACGGGGTGTGATCCACATTGTTTAGCAGGTGTCTCTCTTACCTCACTGCCTCAGAAGTTGGTTTAACTCTCTTTCTCGCTTTCTCTCTTTCATCTAGAAATATTTTCCATACGCTATATCTCTTTTTTTTCTCTGAACCGAAGATTTTGTCAATTAAATGCGAAAATATGGCCCCTTGAATCTTGAAAATTGCGTCATGATGTGACCAATATTTCTAACCCCTTCCCTCCTCTACATATAAATTCAAAATCTGACTTCTAACAGTTTCTAACAGTTTCTTCTTTTTTCATTTTTTTCACATTCTTGCAACTTTTATTCAATTTCAATTTATCTGCCCGTATTTCCTCATTGAACCCCTTGAATATCCAACATCATCTTAACGTGGATTAAAAAAATTAATGGATAAAATTAAGCAGGTCCTAAAAGTTTTATCATACAGTATCTCTCAATTTTGCTTCCGAGCATTGATCATTCAACTATTTGTAGTCTGTGCCCCTCGTCATCCTCTATCCTGACATTTCCCCCATTCATGTGATTCCACTGGATAATTAGAGCTCTGCGAATTTGTTTATCACTTGATAGTCACGTTGATGGTGATATTATCGTTGAGTTTTTGAACAACTCACGTAGAACTACGGTAGACATCAGTTTCGTAATTTCTTTTGATTACATCATTTTTTCATGACACCATTTTCAGATTCGATCCGATTCTCAGATGCCGGTTGTGCTGTCTAAAGTCGAAACTGCCAAAAAGCCCTTCCGGTTCTTTGCACTGTCCAAACGTGCCAAGGAGACTATACTGGATTTTTTGAATTTGGAGGATTTGTAAGCACCCCAAAACCAATATGTTTTGATTTTCTTCTTTTATTCCAGATTCTGCCTCGCTCAGTGCTATGAAAAAGGCAAAGCCCTGGTCGCCTCTCAAAAGATACCTGGACATTTGACCTGGACATTCAGTTCCAACTCCCTAGCTACTATCGCTTTCAACTCTGAAGGTCACAGCCACAATCTCAATTTGAACTTGAGAAATGTGATTCTCAACGATTCAATTGATGAGTATACGGAGGAGACTATCAATGGAATTGCAGTACTCATAACACGTGTTAGGCTCGGGAGATGGAGTGTCTGCGTATCCAACGAGAAAGACTGGATGATGGCGACAAGAGGATTCACGGAGATGTGCATGGAGTTGTTCATCATCCAAAGCTTCACACTTAATAGTGTCAACTTCGACCCGGACGAGCTGATGTACTACTTGAAGCTGGCACCGAAGAAGTTCAACAAGGTCCAGATTTCGTATCCTCACAATGTTAGGCTGAATGGCATATCATTTGCATCGCAGCCGAATCTCAACGGAACCAATCGTCCGCTTCACTCGCCACGATTTCTGTCTGAAGTTGAAAAACGAGAAAACGAAAGAAGCCTCCTTCGGCCGAGTTTCGACAGTTTTTGGAGCGTTGTGAAAAGGTTAACATGCCGAAGGGATGATCGATTCCAAGTGACCTACTACAATCGGGGCCCCGGGACACTGCGATTTGATCGGGCAAAGATCGAAGAGTTGGTTGAATATCTGAAGGAAGAGGTTGAAGCTCAAGGAGACATAACTCTGAATCTGGACGACTAATCATTAATTGTTGTGACTTTAAGAGATGATCAATAAAAATTGTATTTGAATGGGATACAAATAGAACAATCAGCAGGGCTGAAGTAACAAGTTCTCGCACCATCGAGCATTTTCTGTACGCGCTCGAACCTTCCCGCCCTTCATCCTCACATCGAATAAAATTAAGAAAGCTCTAGAAGTATTTCGCATATGGTATCTCTGCATTTTGTTTCAAGACAGTAATTTTTCAACATTTCATAGTTTGTCCCCCTTGTCATCTCATCTCCCTCCTTCACGGTAAGGCTCGTGGGAGTGTGTAGAACTGAAAGCGAAATGTTACAGTCAAAAGTATCGACCTGGTATTTTGGAGCGTCGTTCAGAGCGGCGATTGCTATACCACTTTGACATCGGTGTCTCGGCGCGGGCAGAGACAACTAGCAGACACGCAGAGAAAAAGCCAGAGAGCGAGGGGAACGGCTCTCAAGGTCTCTGGCGAAATATCGACCGATGGATGCTGTGCGCGTCGAAAAACATCGCCTTAGCAACGAGGAAAGAGTAGAGAACTAGCGAAGACGCAGATAGTTAGAACATTGCTGTCTTAACCACGCAAAATGGTCTCTCCGGGTATCTGGCGGGATATCGATTTATTAGAGGACGACGCGGGTAATAAATAAGGCAAAATGCAATGAAAAATAGTAGAAAAAGTAGTTCAAATTTGACATTTATTTCAGATGTCCCTTCATTCTTTGGTACAGGTTTAAAGACGACGTCCCAATTCTAAATCCTAAGTTCCAATTATGCAAAATGCGGATTAATCTTTGTTGGAGTTAATTTTATTTCTCTGCGCTACCTGTCAATTGGCGGTTTGCGTAATCCGATTCGTGTTCCGTCCGCATATTACGACTAATGGGTTGATGCTCTCTTTGTTCATCCGCTCTGATCTTATCTCCCCAGTGTGCCTAATTTTCTATTTACAATTAGCAAAAAGATCCGAAACGAAATATAAAGAAGAACAGAAAGAAAATTTTGAAATTTCGAGTAAATTAGGTCATCTGGGAAGGCAATCCATCAACAGCAACAGTTAAGAGAGTTTGGATAGGAAACTTTTCTGAAGAGAAAAACACATAGGTTGGGTAGAATTTAACTGTCAGGGATTATGAACAGCACGCAAAAAATGAACATGCTTTAAAAAACATTGCGATTTTTTTTTCAAATTTTCCCCATAACTTTTGTCAATGAAAATTTGACAGAAATCCTCTTTTACAAAATCGAAATTTGAAATAAAGTTTGCTTTAGGTTGTTCCATATCTACTTATAAGTTGCCTTTTTGCTCAATAATGAGCACACCATATCTTTTAAAAATCGATACAGCGCCAGGTATCCTTCGACCATTACCTATTTTCCAAACTGTGCGCAACAGATGGTCCAGCAGACGACGCACAGGGAAGGTAGAAATAGTGTTGCTAGGGTGGAGAACCTGGCATACGCTGGGCCACAGCGGCACTCTGATTCATTCTACCTCTTTCTCCCTTCCATAGTCAGGTCACCAAATTGCTCTATCGACTCTCCTTCTTTTTCTCTTCTCCACTGCTAATTAGAGGTTGCAGCCGTTTAAACTATGAGCTCAGGTGAGTAAAAAACTATATTTTTTAAACTAAAATAACACAAAAATTTCGTTTTCAGAACATCCCACCGATCCATACTTTGAAAAACCCAAGGTCCCTCCAGTTGTGCTAAAGGATAACTCGACGATTTGCACGAATGCAGAAACTCGAGATGTTGGAGACCAGGTGTCGCTTCTGGAAGAACCTGAAACTAAACCGGAGACTTGTAATGTTGGAATCCAAGCTTGTCCCGAATTGGCGTCTCAGTCGTCGGAAGCAAAACCGGTGCAACTGAGGGAATGTACCAATTGCCATCGAGTCGTGGAACCCGAAATCGTTGTTGGAGAAGCTGCAGTTTCAGTGCCAGCTTCAGTGCCAGTGCCAGATTCAGTTCCAGTGAAGCGCGGTCGTGGACGGCCGAAAAAAAATCCAGATACAAGCTCTAACACTGTCCCAGCGAACGCTTCCGCTCCAGTGCCAATGAAACACGGTCGTGGACGACCAAGAAAAAATGGCACAGCGAAAATGTCAAAGAAAACTTGATTGGAGAGAATAATTCCATGATAATTAATAAATCTTGTTCTCTGGTTTTTGTTTTCGTTTTTCGACGTTAAAAAGGAAGCACTACGACGCTCCGCTGCCTACTTGGTCTCGCCACTCGCCACAGCCAGCTGAATGAAGGGGGACGACGGAGATAGACGAGACGCAGAGAAAAATAACACCGGGGTTTTGAATTTTGCAGGAGATTTTTTTGGAAATTCGTGTTGAAAGTGTTTTTAGGTTTTTTTAATTTTAAATAAATTGATACCCTGTGTATAACAATAAAATCTTACTTTTTTAACACTGAGAATTTTCAAAAAAGTTTTCAATTTTTTTCTTCAAATTGTCTATTGATTTCAAATGATACTGTTTATTATGTGGGTCTAGACCGTGAAGAACAGTTCTTTCACAAATCTATGCATCATTTTCGGTCGAGAAACTCGATGTGAAATAATAAACCCAAACTCTTGATGATTTTATGAATACAATAATTGCAAAAAGATACAATAAAATTTCAATTTTTTAGCCAATGGTTCCCGTGAAGTAACGGATCGGAAAATACAATGTTCCGAGGCTTCCCCGCCAACTCGAATCTTCATTTCATCCGGATCCACTCCGAAGTCCTGAAAAACAAATTGCATTTTTATTATCACCAAAAAAATGGATAAAAAGTTGCCGTAGACAAGGTTGCGGGGTGACTGGGCAAAAAGTAAGTAACGGCTGAGATAGGGTCAGCGCCGCGCTTTGTTATGTACCTAGTTTAAAATTTTTGCGGCATGCGGCAAACTTTAAGTTCAAACAAAAGTTCAAACAAAAACTTTGACAAAAAACGAACCTCCAATTTTCAAATTCACCGCTTTGCATCTTTTCTTCATAAACATCTCGAGGAATGTGAAGAAAACATGCGGACTCTTTTTCAGATAGTCCTCCGTTGAGGTGGTGTGGTACCATGGATCCAAAAAGAAGTTCTGGTGAACCGGGACTGAAAGACGAGATAAAAATTCGCTTTTAAAAAAATGTTATTAACTTTCAAACTAACTTTTCAAAAAAAAAACAGCAGAATTTACGTGACGTACAGACAGAGTGATTAGTAGATTTTGAACCCGTCTGAAATGAAAATATTATAAATTCCAGTTCTATTTCGAACTTCAACTCACTTTGCAAGAACAAAAACTATAGACAATCAGAATATAAAAATATGTACATAATATGTACATAAACCCTAAATATTGAACATTTGAAGAATCAAGATATAATACCACCGCATCTGCGAGGCGAAAAGGGGAAGAATGAAGAGGAAACTTCGCTTGCCTTTTTGACGGCCAAGGGGCGGAGCTTATGAATGTCTACTTCCTCCGCTCTGTTAACACTATTTATTTTTCACACCCTGACCTGATTGCATTGATTTTTGTTCGAGGTATCGGTCTGCTAAATTATCTCTTGCAAAATTATGGTAGCACCAGCCTGAACATGCGGCTGCGCCGCATCAGGCTGGCGTACATCAAACAATTATTCACAAATGTAATTGTCTCCTTTTTCCGAGATTGATACACTTTCCGCGTGAATATCATTTCCGTTTTGCCCGTCGACTGGGACGCAGTGGATGGCCGAGTGGTTGCGCTTTTGTTTTGTGTGCGCAGGTCTGCAGGTTCGATCCCGTCTGCCCACATTTTATATGTATTTTTCATTATTTTTCACGGTAAAAAACGACAAAATTCTGTACCAATTGCCATCGAGTCGTAGAACCCGAAATCGTTGTTGGAGAAGCTGCAGTTCCAGTGTCAGCTTCAGTGCCAGCTTCAGAGCCAGTGCCAGATTCAGTTCAAGTGAAGCGCGGTCGTGGACGGCCGAGAAAAAATTCGAATCCAATCAATGTCCCAGCGAACGCTTCCGCTCCAGTGCCAATGAAACGCGGTCGTGGACGACCAAGAAACAATGGCACAGCGAAAATGTCAAAAAACCCTGATTAGAGGAAATAATACCATGATAATTAATAAACCTTGTTCTCTGTTTTTTGTTTTCTCTTTCGACGTTAAAATAAGAGCACTACGACGCTCCGCTGCCTACTTGGTCTTGCCACTCCCCACAGCCAGCTGAATGAAGGGGGATGACGGAGGGAGACGCAAAGAAAGAGATCACCGGGATTTCGAATTTCGAAGACAGAACTTGAAAGAATTTGTGGTTTTTTAAAGGAATTTTGAGAAAAACTTTTTAGTGGTAGTTGTGAAACGTTTTAGCAGTGGACTAAGGTTTTTCTAATTGAAAAAACTGAAAACGAAAAAAATAACAATAAAACCCTGATTTTTCAACACTGAGAAATTTCAAAAAAGTTTTCAATTTTTTTTCAAACGATTTCAAATGGTACTGTCCATTATATGGTTCATACCGTAAAAATTGTAGGAACATCCATCCTCTGTTGCAAGGTTGGTCTGGTCACTCGTGTACCACACCAGCTCGATCGTGCGGCTCTTCTTACATTTTTAATTTCAAAAGTTTCAGCTACATCATGAATAATTTCGACCGGTATGCTATTCAATTGAAAGCCCTCATCACATCTTTGCTCGAAGATACGACTCACCTTAAAGGCCATACAAACGAGGAAAATGCCGTGATTGTGAGTTTCTTTTCAAAAAAAAGTTCTTACACAAGTCTATGCACCATTTTAGGTCGAGAAGCTCGATATGGCAATGTCCGAAGCTGTTGATGATTTTATGGAATCAAAAATGGAACAACGATTGGTGATTTTTGTCAAGGCAGTTATCAACAAATTGCTGAATTCGTTAGAAATGGTAAGAAAATACGTTTTCCAAACTTTTCACCAACAATAAAACTTTACCTTTTTAGCCAATGGTTCCTCGACTAAAACTGATGCGAATGATTAGAAGAAATTTGACTTCAAATGAACTCAGTTCAGAACATTGCATAGACAAAACCCTTATGAGACTTCTACGAAGTTATCGTTCAGACGATGTCTGTACTTTCTGTGAATTCAGTAATAAGTTCATTAAACTAATTTTAGGATGCCAACCAGAGATTTGTGGGTATCCTTATGACACTGCGACTTGATTTGATGATTGACAATACGAAAGAATTTGTCACCAAATTTTCTACAGCAATTTTTGCTGTTCTCGATGAGCTCCGCAGACAACAGCAATTGGGGAACCAGATCATCGCCGAGTGACGATTTGGACTTCACTATGTTATGGCTCTTTGCATTTTTTCCCTAATGCATTTTGTTGTGCTTTCCTGTTAACTTTTGAGTATTCGATCTCTTCTGCCACTTTCTATTGATCTATAAGCGATTTCGGTTGTTCTGTCCACCCATCACTCACTTTTCTTTCTCTTAACCTCCAACATTTCTGCTTCCTGGTCTCTGTTTTCCGTCCCTTTTCTTTAAATCCTTTTCTTTTCACTCCCTCTTGCTGTGGCGTGAATCCAACACCGAAAAAGCAATCCCCGTCAATCCATATCTCGTGATGCCTCGCTGCCGCGCAGCCGTCTTTTGTCTCTTTCTATGCCTATCATCGTTATCACAACTATTTCTATTCTTCTGTTTGCCTGGGGGCACATGAAGCATTGCGAAATGGGCCGTTGTGAGCGGAGCGGAAAACTAAGAAGGACACGGCAGGTGCGCGACATCTGGCCAAAGAAGAACATATAATCCTCATTGTCAGAGTGAGCAGGCTAATGTGTGAACAAGAGAGATTGAACGCATAAAAGAGACGTGAGACACGTTGAGATAGGTTGCTATGACAATCCGAGCCCAGGGTGTTATACACGTGCCACGGCGCAATGTTTGGATGTGTTCAAGAGGATTTTCGTTTTCTAGACGGAAAAAATGAGAAAAAAGTTAAAAATTTGTTATTTCGAATTTTTTGGAACCAATTTTTGAATAATTATGGTTACACCGTTTCCAGAACATTTTGATTCCATGTCAATTAGTTTGTATTTTTTTTCATTTATCAAGTATTCACAAACTTTTTGACCATTTTTCAAAAAAAAACATGTTATTCCATGTTTTCAACATTTCGACTTTTCCAATTAGCACGGCATGATGCAGTCGTATTCATAGTTGCCTCATGTTTCAGTCCGCCTCGCGAGGCTCGAGATGATAGATTGGAATGTGTCTTTCTACTGAGAGCAAAAAATAATTGAGCAGTGATTCATTTCTATCTCTCACTTTATTGCTAAACTTTCCGTTCTTACAACTATTCCTAAACTTCATACATTTTTCTTCTTTTTCTCTTCTGATTGAGCATTTTTATCAGGACTCCTAACCAAAAAATGAAAACAGAACTGGATGAACAAAACGACTCGAACAATTTGGTAACTATCCCTTTCTCATGAGAATTTTTCAATTTTCTTGTGCACTTTCAGCCGCGAAACCGAGAAGATCCAGCTCCTCCAAACTTTCCTGGTTACCAACGATATCTTCCGCATAATCTAAGTTTTGTCAGTCCATTTGTAAGTTTCAACTTTTTTAAATCAACTTCTATTCGAATTTCTCTTCCCGTAATTTCAGTGTGAGCACATGGTGCAAAAAAGGAATATTGTTGAGCTGAAGACCGAGTTGGATTGGGAGCATAACAAAAATGAAAAAATGCGTCAGGAATTTCCAGACGTGCATTCTAAAATCGAACGTTTGGTCCAACAGGCCGCCAATCTTCGAGAAGAAAAGAAGCATTACAAGAGATTGGTCGAGGAATATGAAGAAGACCGAATAATGTACAAAATGTGTAGCGACATAAACTATGTAAGTCGTTTGATCACGTTTCATATTTTTATTGAAAAAAAAGAAAAAAAATGTAATCAACAAATTTCTATTTTTATCTTTCATTCTAGAATAATCTCTGTGACATAAATGAACACCTTCAACAAGCCAAGGAGAGGGAGGCAGAGAAAGATAAGAAGATCGCAGTTCTGGAAGTGGAACTTGAATATCTTAACAAGAAATTCGAACAAATCGCATCGGATCAAAAGGCAAAGGCTCAAGTGGAACAAACCGAACAACCCGCGATGGTGGTGAAAACTAAGAGACCTGCAAAAAAAGGGAAGGCTGGAAAGCCAGCAAAGGTGGTGAAGTTGGAAGAACTCTCGGACTTTAGTGAGTGATTCACAAAGTATCTACATAAATTCCCATTTTCTCTTGAAACTTTTTCCCCAAATTGCATAGCCCCTTCCTTTTTTTCTTGTTTAAAAGTTACCACAGGCCTGAGCGGCTACAATTTGTTCCATTGATATGTATTTCAAAGTTGAAAATGTTGAAAATTGTGGTTTTACTTTCGACATTTTGTCTTCTTTTATTAATATATATTTTGAAGTTATCACCACCCTTTCCCATTTCCCATCTCTTCACATTTTCGATTATTTTTTTCCAAATCCAAGTTGCATAAACACGTTACCAAATGTGATTTTCATAGAAGTGCATGCTCTCCATTCATATTCAACTCATTTGTTGCTTTTCTGACTCTACATTCAGCAGATCCATCGTTATCCAGCAGAATTGCAACCGTTCGGTATTGCGTAGTCCATATTCCTCATGGCATTATAACCGATCATGGTGTTTCAGGTAGGTGGCCTTTTGACTCTTCCAAAACGGCCGTCTCACAAAACATCTTATGCACTAAATAATCGCGCAAAAGGCTACTACAAAATAGAAACATATTTGAAAAATCGATAATATCTCAAAAACCACAAGTGATATCAAAAAGTTGTCAACTACAAAACTGATAAGCAGATCATTCTTGTATTTGACAATTTTCCTCTATTACCTGTTTCACGCAAAGGTAGCTCGGGGGAAGAGTTTTTTTGCAGAGTTCGGCCAGGCCGTCAGCAATCGCTACATTTGCTCCGCCTTTGGATGCCATTCAGAAGCAGAGTCCAGTTGAAAAATGTTTTTTCGTTGAAACATCGTGACAAAAAATCATTTGATAGTTCAAATTTGATGGGAGAACGCAACTGAAACACAACTTGAATTATATATTTGTTTTTTTTTGTTTGTTCGTGCTAAAATGTATCCCGTCAGTCCGTTTTCCATCAGCGGACCTCGCCTCTTTGTTTCATTCAGGTACGATCGACACATTCACAATAGACTAGGCTGTAAAAAACGCAAATGGTGCGTTAAAGACATCTAGAATGTGAGAGACGCAGTTGAAACGGTTCGATAGTACCCTGAACTCCACATCTGGTGCGTGCGCACTGACACATTGACAGATCCAAATCGAGAGAGCAGAAAGGATTCATTCTGATCAGTTTCGCTCATTCTGACTGGTCGTTTGTAGTTTCTCTCGTTTTTTTTTGTATTTTTGAGCTTTCTAGTGCTCTCAGTCGTCTTTTATCTTTTCTAAATTTACCTAACCTATTCAATTTTTCTTTCAAATTTCTATCTCTATTTCTATTTCCCTGTTTCAGCTTGAATTCAAGTGAGAAATGTCATACGACGATATCATCGACTTCGTCCAAATTTTCGATCCCGATTTTGGAGGTAAGCACTAAAACTACTCAGATTATGGTAAAAGATAAATAATTTTCAGACGAAATTGAAACTGAAACTGATGTACCGCGTGGAGCGTATCATCTTTCGCAAGAGGAAGAACATTACAATGACCCCGACTGGTACAGCTCCCACGGAATATCTATCGAAGGGTTCAACACCCTTCCGTGCACTTTCCACGTGCCACTTGTGTCTTCGACATCTGTACCAGCTCAACCGAGTTTCCAACTGGTCTATGTGCCCATCAGTGCATATGTCCCGTACAATCCGCCGCAAGCGGTGTGGAATCCGGAGAATTTCAATTATTCGTTGAACTCCCTGCATTGGGAGGATTATGAGACCGAGGAGGACTACGACAAGGCCGTGTTTCAATTTATTTATGGTGCAGAGGCAGAGGCTGATAGCGATGACACTCCGACGCAAAAGATCTCCTGGAACGTCGAGAAAAACACGGTGGATTTCGATTTGGATGCGATGTGTCTCTGTGGTTACATCGCTTGCGAATACAAGTTCGGAGCCAACAAACTCCACAATTTGGACAGTTTGTATTTGGAAAAGGAATCGGATTCGGATTACGAGAAGGCAAGAAAGGAGAAAATGAGAAAAGATCGGGCCGAACTGCAGGAGAACTTTAACAGAGAGCTCATCCAGAAACTCGAGTCTCAATCAAAAACTTATACACTTGAATTGAAGGAGAAGAAGAGCAAAGGAAATTTGACTACTACAAACTCCACTTTGGATCCATCGAATCCGTCACAGAAAACTCCTGCTGAGAAACCGACTAGGTCTCTTCCATTGACTCTGTGGAGCGGAGTTCCGTTCCAAAAGATGACTACCGAGCAGCTGTTGAAAAGTCAGGAAGAGCTGAAGGATATTCTTCACAACGAAGAAGGCCGTTTGACTATCGAGCGTCAAATTTTCTACAATGCAACTCGAAATAGCGATAGCTTGACTAAAACTTTCATGGGGAAGTTTGTTGATGAAATCTACCAACGGATCAATCATGTTGATATAATGCTGTCGGATGTGATGGGACTCCTGAGAACGCGAACACACTCACACTCTTTCTAATCAATAATGCTTTTAATCAGAACTTTTCTAATAAATGGCGTTTACTTGTAATTAAAAGCGTGTTTTTTGTTTTCATATGCATAATTTGAAAGTTGTCTCTTTTATTTTTTGCTTAAAGTGGGTGGAAATTATTTTTGTTTCGCCCAGATTTCAACCAATTCAACCAACGCTCAAAATCCACTGAACAACAGAGAAAAACAAAAAAGGACATAAACAACAATTATCGAGTGGACTTCGCTATGCAATTGCACTACGCAGACCTTTCGAGGGGGATTCGAAAATAAAACGACCACGTTGTTCGCGTGTTTTCTCCAAAATGAATTAGGACGAGTTAGAAATTCGCATATCTTTTAATGATTAGTAAATGCAGAAAATTAGAATGGTCTCTTCTCATCTTTTTCTTCATTACAAATAACCCCCTCCTCTTAATTTTCCCCAAAAAACCTCAAAAACGCCCGAAACCCCCCCCCCCCGTCAAAAATCCAATACGGGGCAGCAAACGCGCTCTATTTCACCTCACTGCCACATGTTCTTTGTGTGCAGAGAGATCACCCCCATTGTCTCCAGTCCTCGTTTCCTTCTAGTCATTCTCGCTTCGTTCTTATCGACAATGGTTTCATTTTCACTGAAAAAACCCAATGATAATCGGATTCTATGGGTTTTTGATGCGCTGGACATCTCGAATTTGTGAGTCAAATTTTTCTTCTAAAGTTTTTGTTCATTCCACATTGTTTAGGTCTAAAACTAAACGCCGATCTGTCACCTCATGGAAAAACAAAATTGAATCTTTAAAACTAACCTTTTTCAATGCCTATATGTGCCAATCGTACAGGGATTTTGCTAATTTTTCGAAAATTCCGAAAGTCACCAACAAAAAGAGAAGGAATACTTTGAAAGTTGAAACTGAACCGCGAGAGTCGGATATTTTGCCTTCACAGTCTACAGAAAACAAAACAGCGCTTCCAGTAGGAGAACGTGGAGACAAGTCGATTAATACTTCTCTCAAAGCACCAGACCTTTCGGATACGTGAGTTTCTAATGTATTACATACGTTCAGATTCAAAAAAAGTTCAGATTCATCAATATCCAGGGATCATCTGATATATGGATACAACGAGTCAGGTCTCTGAAACTAGGCCGTTTCGACGCTCATCTCTGCCAATGGTTGATCGTTCCAGATACAACATATCGAATTGTGATATTGAATGAGAAAAATGAACCACAAATGTCATTGTATTTCAAACCCTCTCGTTACGATGAAAGTGTAGAAGATGAAGCGGTTAGATTGAACGAGATGGACAAGTGTACCGAGGAGCTCTTCAAGATTTTCACTTTTGAAAAGTACGAACTCTCCGTCTTTTCAAGACCTAGACTCTCAGATCTATTCGTTTTCAAGTACACAAAACATTTCGAACATTTGACTATTGCCGATTCACTCTATTTAATGGATAATGCTGATTTGAATTGGATACTGACTGAATTGTCTGGGGAACAAGTGAAAACCTACAAGTTAAAGGAGTATACCAAGTTCGAAGGAGTAATCAAAGGTTTCAATGAACTGAACCTCTATACAACTTGTTGGCTGTCACCACCTTGTATGCGAGAGATTAATGCAAGCCTAATTGTTGTCCGTCAAGAGATTCTCGAAGACAGCAACCCGACTCCGTTGTTTTTAAGAGAACTTGTCAGGAAATGGGCCCAGGGTGTTTCGGGGAAGCTGGAATATTTTGAATGCACAGTTTATGCAAACGAACATTTGCTCAATGATATTGTCTCCCACTCTGGATTGGGTACAGTTGTTCCTATCCGGCGTCCGACTACGTGAGCATTGAAAAATTGGCTTTTTTTGTAATTTTTCTTTAGATTACTTGTCGATAGTCGCAAAAACATCCGTCGCAATGACGGAGAGTACGCATTTCTTGGATACGATCGCAGCATGCAAAGATTCTACTTTATCCACTTGAAAGAAAGCAACTCCTCCCTTATCGTTCCCAACTGACAGATATTTTTGATTATCTTTATTATTTTTTTTTAATTCTTTCTGGTATAAATGGAATTTTCCTATGTATAATAGAATATAATTATTGATTTTTGGTTTTTTTTCCATTATCCGTTAATTTGTTCGGAGTTTATACTTTCACTAGACATACCTTTTCTTTATTTCAAAAAAAAAATTAACTATCTACTCTACATATCTTAGATGCCAGCGCTTGAGTTTGTGGACCTTCTCCCCCATCTACAAACAATGATTTGCGACTATTTATCGTTTACGGATGTGTAAGTGATTCATTCTTTTCATAACACAACATTTTTGTTTCAGCGCGATGCTGGGAATGGTATCAGACAGATACGAACAGGCTATGAAGCAAAATTCCGGAAGGAGTTGTTATTCTTGTCAGTGGACCGCAGAGAATCCCGTTGATTGGACGTTACAACTTTATCCAAATAATCCCAAATTTCCAAGTCCAACGATCATTACCTCAAGTGACCCTGTACTGTTCCCTATGGGCCATGACTATCTGTTGAAATTCGCCAAGTCTGCATTCCAAGTTTTCAACATCAACAAGTGCAGTCTCAAAGTGTCGGCGAGAATCAACATTCAGCACTTCTTCGTAATTTTGGCTTGGACACCAAATGAATTTGACACACTAGAATTGACTCCAGTTGGAGAATGGCGAGAAATGTCTTCCGACGACTTCCGCAAAATGTTGCAGAAAGTGAAGATTGAGACTTTGATCACGCACCCCATGAGACATCCAGTGAAGATCAGCGGTGCCTACACCTTTGACACCATTGTAAGCAGTGGAAAGCCATGGTTTGATGGTCATGGCCTAGTAAATATGACTGTTCGGGACATTACCATTCAAAGACTACGACTTCGAGATCCAGGGATTCCATCCAGAATTATTCTGGAATGGTACCGTGGTTCGATGCCCACATTGGAGTGGTTAAAGCTTGATTATCAGTTTTCGACTGGAGTTGATGAATTCTTCAATATAATTCTACGAAGAATTCCGTTGCATCCAGAAGTCTTCCACCACAAACTCCGCGAAATGTGAGTTATACATAGAATTTATGTTTTATTTATTTTTTAAAAATTGATCAAGAAATTTCTAGGCCGAACTTAACATCCTACCGTACCATCGCCTGTGCCACTGTCCCAAACAAGTACGCTATTATTGGTGTGAGGTTCCCGGAAAATAAAGTTATTCTGCATATATGGACGGAACGCCCTGCCGAGGAGGCTCTAAATCTGCCACATGTTGCCCAAGGCACCATCGACGATCCAATCGTCATTTCTGACGATTCCCAACCAGCGGATGGAGGAGATACAAGAATGGAAGTCGACGAGGAGGTCGAGTATACTCCATATAGCGTGGTGAGAAGAGCAAAGCGAAATTAGATGTACATCTTTCTGTATTTTATCAAAGAAGAATCCTTGTCCTTGTCAACAGAAATCTTTGTTTTTTCCTGAGGAATCAATTTTTATTTTGCCTGTCTATCTTTTTTTTCCCGTTCAACTTTTACCGAAATTCCTTTCTCGGTGGGTGTACAATGAATTTTTGAATTTTTATTTATTTTTCCTTTTCATTTTAATTCTCTATCAGGGTAGTGTGTAAACGCACCCTATTTATATCTCTTCTCATTTTCTCTCCTTTCTTAATTTTTTTCAATTTTTTAGATGCCACTTTTTCCGATTTCTCAGTTGTCTGCAAAAAATCAAAAATATTTTTTTGATCTACTCAGTCTCAGAGATATGTGAGTTTATCCTAAGTAATTTTTTTCAATTTTTTTTTAATTTTCAGAGCCTGTCTAGGTCTAGTATCGGAAGATTATAAAATAGCAATTATGAAGAATGCCGGTCGAGATCGTGAATCGTGTGCTTGGTATTTTTTAGAAGACAACACTTGGAGGATTGAGCTCGACTACAACGGAATCATGGATTCAGTCGATAACACCGAGATTGACGGCAGTCAAGTTAGAATACAAGAAAGCGACATGGTATTCGCCAAGCATTTCTTCGATATGTTCCGCATTCGCACTTGTGGTCTTAGGATACCTGCAATGAGAGGCATTAGAGACTGCTTCATCTTTGACGCCTGGTATCCAAATACTTTTGGTGTCATCGAGCTTTTTGCACCAGAGACAAATCATCTTTTGCAAGAAGATTTGTCGAATCTCCTTGAAGACTTGAAGACATTGACATTGATAACTAATGGAATACAAGAAAGAATCAAAATTCGACAGAGAATAATTGGAATTCGCAATTTGTACATTCATGATACTCTCTGGCTGGATACTTCTTACCTTAAATTATCAGATTTTCGAGAAATGACAGTTCAAAATATCCAACCGATCAGACGAGGAGATTACCCTGACCTTCAAAACGTCACTGCAATAATCGTATCGTGGTTTTTTCACAGGGGCTCTGCAAAACTCCAACTGTTCACATGTCCTCTTGCTCTGAGTAACCCTGGAGACTATGACTTTGTTCAAAAACGCATTAGGGAACTTTTTCGCAGGTTCACAATTATTTCGTTCATTACAGAAACAGGCGAGCTAGATAATGGGTAAGTCGCTAGTTTTTCAAACTTTTTTTTTACCTTTGTGTATTACTTTCAGACTCCCCGAGTATCATGAAAAACTCATCATTCGGTCTGATAGAAAAAGAGGAAAAGTTGAGCTTAGAGTTCGAGAAAATGAATTCTGTTTTTCCACTTCCGAAGGGAATACTCCTGAACCCTATAGAATTTATGATCTAGATGATCGCTATGGTAGAGCTTTAGATGTCAGTTTTTCTCTTCAAACTTCAAAAAAATGATTTTCTTTTTAGGAAGTAAACATTCGGTACTTCCAGTTTCCTGTAGCACGCCCATTTCCTGAGTTTTTGAATCGCATCCTTACTAAAGAGGAAATTCGCCATTTGTGAGTGACCAAGTGGCAAGGCTATTTTGTATTCATTTAAATATCGCTTTTCAGGTGCTATTTTGGCTTAATGGATTGGGGAAATAGAGATTTTGTGCGTTTACATTCAAGCCTGAACAATCTCAGATGTACATGGACTTATGTAAGGAAGATGTTTTGGGTGTTCTACTTAGATGAACGATCGAGAGAAAACAGATGGAACCAGTCCCTTCAAATCATGTATAACGATCCTAGACTGCAACCGGGAGGGCTGCTGAGATTAATCTCAAGAGTTCATAATATGTTGAATATTCAAGAGCAAGTTCTGAGAATTCCTGCTAACCGAGGCATTCACAACTACTTGATGAAGTACTCTTATCTCCCAACTTTCCATATCGTCGATGTTGGTACCTCTACAACTATGACCAATTCGTGGTCCGCCGAAGACTTGCATTACATATTGGAAACGCTAAGACCAATCGAATTGAGAACAAGTTTGATGCATACGGATATATATTACGATAGAACTGTGAAAATTGATATCTTGAGAATTAACTACACTTGTTGGTTGTCTTTGAAGGGCCTTATGCGTTTGCGTGTAAAACAAATTTCCATCTCGATGTGTTTCGACGATCTATTCAATCCTGATACATTTTCAAAACTTATCCGAAGATGGTACCGAGGCGGTCTGAATAGACTGGAACGGTTCCAATGGCAACATCGGTACGCTGAACCCTATAACCCATTCGAGCACATGAATATCCCGAGAAAGGTGCGAAACTACCCGCCTCTTCCGAGCTTTATGTAAGTTCAATTTGGACAATTGTGCAAGATATTCCAAATTTTTTTTAGACCAGCTATGGAACGCCATCACATCATTCGCCGTCCGAGTGATAAAAAATACGCATTTATTGGATTAAGAGAGAACCCACCATATTTTTGGTTTTGTCCCTGGTTTGATCCGGCTAGAGAAATACCTGCTGAATTAGCTTCTGATGAAGAGGATGAGTTGGAAGTTAAACTTGACGAAGAAGATGCGTTGCGGGAGGAACTTGGTGAAGAGGATCAGTTTGAATATGATCTTGATGATGAAAGTGATTCTGATTCTGAATCTGATTCTGAAGATGCTAGTGATGAAGAAGATGAGTCGGAAGACGATAGTGATGAACAAGATGAGTCGGGAGGCGATGATAACGATCTCAATGAAGAAAGGGATGCTGAAAACGAAATTGATGAAGAGGAACCGTTGGAAGACGGGCTTGCAGCTGACAATGATGTGGTTCCAATTCCAACTGCTCCAAACGCTGTCGAAAAGGATCCCATCGATGACGTTGCAGAAGAACCAAGCAGAGCCACTAAGAAACGTAATCATCCAAATGACGACGAAGACGGCTCGAATCTTGTCAAAAGACAACAAATTCCATGAAATTTAACTTTTTTCTGTTAATTTTTATCATGTGACTGATTTATTCTATTCTTTTCATATCATCGGCCTTCTTTGGCATATTATTTTTAAATTATTGTTGATTGGAGATTGGAAAATGCTATGTTTTTGTTCATTGAGTTCCTTTGTCAGGTCCCTAAAATAAACGTGTTTCTGTGAAATTCTTTTAAAGCTTTGATATGCTATACGCAACACGTGCCGCAGTGAGAAATCCAATATGTCGTGTTGCAAACGCGCCCTATCTATTCATGTCTATCCTCCGCGTGGCATGCACTCTTCCTCCCCTCCTCCTCGTCTGTTAATTAGTCCTCCGAGAGGGTGCGTCTCCTCATTTACCTTCTTTTTTTTTTGTTGCATTAATTACCTTTTTTTTTTCAGAAAATGGATATTCATTTCCTTGAACGTGATGAAGAAGAGCAAAAAGTTTACTTGAATAGTCTCAGTTTTAGAGATTTGTGAGTCCGTTTTGAAACTTTCCATATTCCATATCAATAAGTTTCAGATGCCTCTTGGGATTCGCGTCAGAAGACTGTAAAAATGCAATCAAGGCACTTGCCCGTCGAGAATGTAACAAGTGTGAATGGACGTTTACCAATGCCAATTGGCAACTGTTTCTTTACCCGAACGATGAGGAAACATGGGGAAGGAGCGTTCGGATGACCAGCGAAGAACTAGATATACCACCGGAAAATGCCAAGGATTTCGCAAGATTCATTTTCGAAATCTTCAATGTCCACGTCTGCAGTGCCACGGTTCCCGCAATGGAAGGCGTCAGAGACTTGTTCATTTTCGACGCCTGGTATCCAAAACCTTTCGCAGAGGTTGAGGTGGTTCCGGAATATGAGAATCCCCTCAGTTCCGAGGGCTTTTCAAATTTGATGGCTGACATGTGCACGGATAAGTTGGCTACATATGAAATGGACAGGAATATAAACTTCGAATTGCAAACTGCGTTCTATGAAATGATTATCGAAAATTCTCTTTGGTTGGACCCGGCTCACTTGAAAGATATTGGTTTGACTAAAATGATCATCCGAAACGTCGAACCAATGAATATTACGGATGTTTCTCCAATTATTGAAGACTGGTATATGAATGGACCTTCCAGAAAACTTGATCTGTTCGTATGCCCTTTTGATGTTGATAAAAAGCTTTACAATCAATTATTTACCCTGCTTTTGGGAGATATTCCAATGACACACTACGATCGGATCCGAACAATTTTCAGGTGAGCTTTTAATTTCAGTTTTTATTTTCACTTTTAATTTTTTACTTTTCAATTTTTATCTTTTAATTCTAATTATTTTTAGCCTGCTCCCAAATGGCAATCATCCTTATCGAGTTATTCAAAGAGAATCTGATGGAAAATACGCTGCACTTGTATTCAATATTGTGGGGAAACAGTTGCTGATTAAGACTTGGTTTGATGTGGACGAAATGCCTCAGAATGCTGATTTGGTTAGTTTGACTTGGGTTTCTAATTTTCTAAATTTCTAATTTTTCTTAGGACGTTTATAGTAGCTTTTGGAATCGGTCTTTTAGGTTGTCTAATGTTGCTCAAGAAATAATTTTCAAATATTTTAATCTTGCCACTTTGTAAGTGAAAATATGAAGAGAATAATGAGTAAATATGTATGTATTACAGAATATATTTGAGATTGGAGTCAAGGTACAATCAAAAGGGCATTTACCTTAATGCCAAACTAAGAAGTTCCCGATGCAAGTGGATTTTTGTTGACGAAACGGAATGGATGTTCGAACTATTTCCCCACAATGACTGGTGGGAACGTCCCTTAAGTGCATTCAGCTTTGAGCGTGGAATGCCATTGCGAGGATTGCTACCGTTCGCTGGCAGAATTACTGAGATGTTTGGAATTTATGAGCACAACCTTCAAATTATTGCAAGAAGAGGCATTCAAAATTATTTTACTCAATGCCAGTGGATCCCACCGTTTTCTACGATTGAAGTCTTTTCGCCAGTTGGTAGAATGGAACAGTGGACTGGTTATGATTTGAAATTTGTAATCGAACAACTTCGCCCTGAAACATTGATCACAAATCTGATGCATAGAGATATAACTTACGATGATGTGGTCACCGTCAACAACTTGATCATCAACGAGTTTGTCTGGCTTTCACGAACCGGTCTCAAAAATTTGAACGTTCAACAAATACAGATCTTTTTGCAACCAGACAATGATAGTGTTCCTCTTCGAAGGTTTGATGAAATTGTCAAAGCATGGTATGGTGGTCGTCTAAACCGGCTCAAGCGATTTGTGTGCTCTTACCACTACGGCGATAATTTCCGTCCATTTGATCACATGCGAATCCCAGAGGTATTGGAACAACATCCAAACCCACCGGAATTTGTGTAAGTTTTGAAGCTCAAGTTGGTAGACTTAAAGAGAACAATTTCAGACCTCCAATGCAATTCCGACGAGTCATTCGTCGTCCAAACGATAGAAAATACGCTCTACTTGGATTCAGATTCAGGGAAAAAGAATTCTGGTTTTGTCCCTGGTGGGAACTGAAATATATTGACGACAGTTCTGAAAGCTCTCAGTATGAAGGAAACGCTGCAGAGGAACCTGAAAATCCAGAATCTACTGATGAAGATAACGACGAGGAAATTGGGAGGCACTATCAGCAGAATTTATTTTATTGATTGATAGAAGGAATATAAGGACTATAAATTGTGTGATGAGCTGTTGATTGTATATGTATACCCCTAAAAATGTTGTCTTTCCGATTTGATTGAAAGTGACGTTGTTGTAGAATAAAATTGTATCATGTCAAACTAAAGCGTGTATTTTTTGATTCGCTTTGAACCACGTTGACAGACGTCTTCGAATTATCATCATTCTTTTTTTATTGCTATTTCCTCGGTGTCAGTGATTCTGAAATAAATGTGCGCATGAGACACGTTTTATTCAAATTATGATGAGTAAATTTTTAAATTTTTGGAATTTTTTTCCTCTTTTCTGTATTAAGTTTATGTACATATCAAATTTTATTCCTTTGTCTGATTAATCCTTTCTTGCCACCTTCTTCACAGCTCACACTCTCTCACCCCTCGCTTCTCGCGTCGGTACCCTCTTCCTTCGTCGTTCCCCTACGCCCGCCACATCTTTACGCTTCTTTTTCAGCTCTCCGATTTGCAAGCTGTTTCTGGTTGCTATTAGCGACGCGGACGGGTCTCGCAACGAAACTGCGTACTTGCCTGAGTATTCAACGTTTTAACGTTACAAGTTTCAAACCAGTTTCGAAAGTCATTCTTTCCGGTTTTTCCGCATTTTTCCCCATTTTTCATCAGTTTTCTTCGTTTTTTTGTTGTTTTTTTGTTGAATGTTCAATTTGGAACTGTAAATTGACTTGTCTATCTTGCCTTTGGTCAGAAAAATTTAGAAATCCTCTAAAAAAATTGGGAATTCAAAAAGAAATTGATATCGACCTAAATTCTTCTCGTTTTTTTTCTCCACACATTCATATGTTGTAGATGTGAAGGACGCATACACCATATAAAATTAGATGGCAGCGATTTGAAACTGAGAACCGGAAGAAAAACTGTCATATCAGTTAGAACGATGGTAAATAATATTTTTGGAAAATGTCGAACATATATTTTTTTAATTTTTAGATTCAAAAAATGTCCTCCGGAGACTCTTTGAGCAAACGTCACGCAACAGCACTATGCATCAAAACGTTCCAGTTTGTCCTTAAAAATTGGGATTCTTCCACTTCTTCTAACGTCATCAAAAACAAAGGTCAGTCTGTAAATATTACTCTACACAGAACGCGGAAAAACAAACTGAAAGAAAATGGCGTTTTTCAGATCGGAGAAGCCAAAAATCATCCGTAAGACGCGCAGAAATCAACAGTATCTTCCCAGGACATCTAAAAACAACACTGAATCTTGATCAAGTGAAATCAACTTCATCGTAAGGTGCGTTATCAGGGAATTAGTCATAGGACAGTAAGTATTCAGAGATAAGTGTAGAAAACTCGGAAAGTGGAAGTGTAAAGTCCTCAACCTTGTTCCCGTATTTTAATTTTGTTAGAGGCAACGCCCGAGTGCTACTGATAAGGCCTCCATAAAAGGCCGCAGTTTCACTCGTGCGGGGTTCTTTTTGGCTGATAAGAGAGCCAAGACTCTCAACGAGAGTCTTGACTATATTCGGTGATTAAATAAAGGATATGATATACTAGTTCATCCTTTACAACAGGAGCGTACCCTTATGACTATTCATCTAGACCAGAGACATAACCTGACTAGGCTTGGTGGCCACGAGCCCTGTCCACACGGTTAACTAGTTGAAAACTCATAGGGAATCGCCCATAATTACAGAAGGAAGGTGGAGGTGTTAGCTACAATCAAGTTCCATATGGGGACAGTATTGGCAAAAAAATCATTGGCAGAAGGGGAGAGGGAAGTTAGGAGCATAGGACGACGGGATGAAATGGGAGGGTGGATAAAAAGGTTGAGATCGGGCATGTGGATGAAACCGGTGAGGCAGTTGTACAGAAAAATGAGTTGGGATTTGATCTTTCGATGGCGAATTGAGGACATTTCAAGAATTTCTGAACGGTTTTGATCGGAGGAGAATTGGGAATTACAACGTTGTAGGGGCAACACGAGAATAGTAACGAAGAGGTTTCCACAGGTGAAAAGCGGCAGACAGACATCGGGTCCGTACCGTCTCGGCGGCTATATGTGCACGTATCTGACACGATACGTGCCCGCGCGCCAACGAAGCATGCGCGACGGATCCGTTACGTTCATCAGCGCGCGTGTCCGTACCGGATAGAGAGCAAAACGCACGAGACGCCGCGCTGAACGGCGACGTGCACGATGCGTGTGAGCGACGTGTCCGTAACGGGAGGGCCGCGCAATCGGGGCCGAGAATCCCAAAATGGCCGAGTTTTTTTGATAAACGTTTTTAAAGGAATTAGCCCTATTTTTTCGATTTCTACTCAAATTTTATGATTTTTTTTCGCATTTTTTGTCATTCAACTTGATTATCAATTGTATTTCTTGCATTTTTCTCTAAAATTTTTCTTTTTTGTTAACAATATTACGAAAATTGCAGATACAACGCAAAAAAGACTTGCTAAACTGTTTATTTCTCGGAAATGACCATTGAAAGGTAATTTTCTTTCAATGTACCTAGAATAACGACACGACGAATCGTTTAGAGTCGAGAAACAATGAGCACGGCGGAATCGGCGGAACAGAGAGGGAAACTCCAACAGTGCGTCAACATTTTGTTGCATTGGGGAGAAATTCGCAGATTTTCACGAAAAGCATTAAACTTTATTTGACTTTTAGCATGTCTGCAAGTTTTCTCCCCGTTTCGCTGAGATTTTGACAAGTACCCTTTCCAGAAGATAGAGCGATAACCGAGAGAGCGGTGCAGTAAGTCTCGTCTGTCCAAGTAACTTGATCTCAGCCAGAAGATGTCTGGTATCCGTAGCAACTCACGCATTCCTTATTTCAAAATGGAAAGACTAGCAAAGAGGATCCAAGAGGATCAATTCACCGACTCTCTGATTGCCAACGTCGGAGTTCTTCACCGTCAACTACCCCGAGATCGCTGGGAAAGAGGGAAGTGCCATGCCGAAATCGCGCCAATTGGATCGACAAGAAGAGAAAGAAGCGAACAGGAATAATTTGTGCTTTTTTGTAAAAGCAGATGTATAAATCACTCTTGTTTTTTTGGTTTCAATTAAAATAACGAAGGAGAAAGCGGAAGAACAGAACGGCCGCGCCGCTCCCGTTGCGTGGAAGCTACGGGCCAGTGATGGACGGAAGTCAAAATTTTGCTAAACGGAACCGTTGAAATTTTAATACGGAACTCGGAAACGGAAACGGAACTTCGGAAATTTTGTCACGGAAACCGGAACCGGAAACGGAAGGTTGATAAACCTACGGAATCCGGAAACGGAAAAAAACAGTTTCCGACTAAAAGTGAATACCTTTGTAGAAATCCGAGTGAAAAACTATAGGTTACCCTGAAAAACTACGTAAAAGTCATCTTGTATAACAAAAAATTTCAATTTTATGCTAAATTTGGCATAAAGCTGAACTCGTAGTTGCACGGAAACGGGGAAACTTTTCTACGGAATTCGGAAACGGAACCCGGAATACGGAATTCCGTCGATCACTGCTACGGGCCCAGAACATGTCAGCCAACGTGCACGCACCGTGTTGATCGCAAACGTGCACGGTATGCGCACGCACCGTGCTTGATCTCGTTCGCGTATTGGCCGCCGCGCTTAAACGGCGTAGAGACGGTACGGACCCGTTACGTGCCTGCCGCTTTTCATTTGTGTTCTCGAGAGTGGCGGAAAGTTTGGAACTGGGGGAGGGAAGAAGGCAGGTGGAACATATGTTTTAAAGAGGGATTAGTAGAATTGGGGAAGGAGGAATTGAAACATTTTAGAAGTTGATGGGCACGAAGAAGGGCCATGGAGGAGACATGAGAAAAGTGAGGGTGGAAGGAGAGGGAGGAGTCAATGATAAGGCCGAGGTCTCTGACGATGAGGAGGGGAAATTGGGATGTTGTAGACATGATAGGAGTGACGGAGGTTGGACGGGCCAAAATGGATGAGATTGATTTTATGAAAGGCAAGGGGAAGACAGTTGAAAATGGACCAGTCGGCAACGAAGTTAATGGACGTTTGGAGGGAAGCGGGACAGGAGTAGTAGACCTTAATGTCATCTGCGAATGCAGCGACTCGGACTGAAGAGGGGAGGGACGAGAGGAAAAAATAAATGATCTGTATTCCAAAGGGGGAGGTAGCGATGTAAGAAGGCGTTTGGGTTTTTACCTATAGGGACTACAAAGTATGAGTATATAATTTAAGGTTGCGTTCAAAGTGGAATCAAGCAGTACCGTGGCTATGGAAAGGAACCAACTGGTAAAATTTAATAGAAATTACGAAATCAATTTTCTAAGTTTTTTAGATTCAAAAAATGTTCTCCGTAAAATCTTCGAGCAGACAACCCGAACCGAAACTCTGTAAAGTTCCATTTGCTCTGTCTTCTGCCGACGTCAATGCAAATCCGCAAGATGCCCGTCAATCATTCTGCAACGATTGGGAACGCTGCAGGACTCTCGATCAAGGGAAATCAACTTCATCGTAAGGTGAGCTCCTTTCTTTTCATTTTCAAATTTGAATATTATTTTGTCCATGAATGATGCTGCGACGGGTTCTTGATGGCATCAAATGGGAACTGTCAACAAAGTAATTGTCGGGTAAAGGAGAAGGTGAGAGATGTTCCAACAAAAATTGAAGATTTTTTACATTAGATGTCAATATATGGGCGCTACAACAACCGGGAGAGGATTGAACCCACCATATTCTATAACGATGAGTACCGTCTGCTTTTTCTTTTGTAAAGCTGGTCACTCTCATCCTTTGCTCTTTGTCAATGCAAATCGAGGCATGTTTTTGAAATAGACCTTTCGCTTCCAAGCAACCTTAAACAACAATTTGTTCTGTAGATGTCAATGCGACGAAGGCAATACAACGGGAGTAATACGACGAATCCATTCGTGTCCAACAAAGAAAGATACAGTGGTGGCCAAAAAGCTATTACAGGGCAACTTTTTGGGGTTTTTTCAAGATAACTTTTTTTCTAAGTGTCCGATCGACCTGAAATTTTTTGTGCATATACAATACAGTATTGTACTAAGTTATAAAATATCAAACTGATGAATTTTTGGAAAGTTTTGAAATTATTCAATTTTTTCGATTTTTCGATTTTTTTCAATTTTTGCGTTTTGCGTCAGTTATTTTTTTCAGATGATTTTCCAATGTCCAAAATACATTTACAACATATAGCTTACTCTAGACTATCTCGGAACAAGAGAAACCAAAAAAAATAAAAAATAATACCTACAATCAGAAAAACGTTTTCTTAAACAAACCCCAAAAATTGCCCTGTAATAGCTTTTTGGCCACCACTGTATGTAAATGTCGTTTGGAGGGGAATTGAGCACTGGCGTGGCTATGGAAGATAATCAGTTTGTAAGCTTTGCAATTAATTTAAATTACAGAATCTCTTCGAGCAGACAACACGTGCCGAAACTCTGTACATAGCAAAAAAGTTCCAGTTGCTCCGTAAGAACTGTGCTTGTTCTGCTTCTGCAGCCGTCAATGCAACTTGAGGTTGGCATCTTGAAAAACCCTCCGCCTAACTGCGAAACCAAAAGAAAATGCAATTTTATAGACCGGAATGACCAAAAAACAACTACAAGCTGCCCGTCAATCAATTGGGTCATCCTGCCCGCAACATTTGGAAACGCCACAGGATTCTTGATCAAGGGAAATCGACTTCATCGTTAGGTGCGCTACATTTTTCCCATTTTCAGATGGGAATATTTATATGTCTATGAATAGGGAAGGGGCTAAATTGAGGTTTGCAATGCAAGAATTCAAAAACGCAACAATGGTCATCATGTGGAAAAATCAGCCACAAAGCAACTGTCAACGAGGTAATTGTCAGGTTAAGGAGATCGGTGAGGTGAGAAGGGTGAGATATTCCGATTAAAAATAGAAGATTTTTTACATTAGATGTCAATACATGGGCGCTACAACAACCGGGAACGGATTAAAAAAGGCATCTTCTATTACCAGATTCAAACGAAGTGGCGATGTCCGCAATTGGGCGCCCGATGGGTCCCGTTGGGGAGTCGGGTACAAAATTCATTTTTCCGATGGCGCGAAAAAATATTTTCGAAAAACACACGGTGAAAAGGGCAAATGTTTTTTGCGCCAGTGATACTGTACCCGACTCCCCAACGGGACCCGCCGAGACACCGAATTGCGGACATCGCCACTTCGTTTGAATCTTGTAATACATGTTACGACGAGTACCGAATGTTTACGACACACACAAAACACAAAGCAAATCAAGATTTGTTTCTGGACCTTCCACATACTAGCAACCTAGAATAACAACTTTTTTTGTAGATGATAATGCGATGAAGGCAATACGGCAAAGACAATGCGACGCACCCAAATCGTCCAAAGAAGTCACGAAGTCACGGGAAAGGAAAATGAATCGAGGTGAGTGTTTGAGAGAATTCACCGTTCAGCTGACAATTGACAAATGGAAGAGAGAGAGAGAGAGAGAGAGAGAGAGAGAGAGAGAGAGAGAGAGAGAGAGAGAGAGAGAGAGAGAGAGAGAGAGAGAGAGAGAGAGAGAGAGAGAGATAGAGAGAGAGAGAGAGAGAGAGAGAGAGATAGAGAGAGAGAGTTACCACGTTTCCTTCTCCTACCACTTTCCCCCGCAAACTCAACATCTTTTCACACTTTTCAGATTTTACAGAGCTTTTTTAGAACTTTTAAGGACCGATTTAGTTCCCTTCCTAGTTTTCTTCACTGATCCGGATTCAGGCTTCCCAGCGCTTCAAATCCGTCTCTAAGACGAGCATCTGAAAGTCATCTGAAAGTCCTGAAAAATAAATGAAAAATCTAATAAAATCAAAGAAAATGATAATTATGAGAAAGTGCTTCTGTTTTTCCTTCAGAGTGGACGGAGCCAAATTCCTCATCGAGAAGTGGAATGAAATGACGTTTTCCCAGACGCCGCTTTCTTGAGAATCGCGTCGATTTTGATGTTGTGGTCCGGCTTGTCCAAAGCTGGTTGTCCATTGCGTTTTTTGAAATTCCAGCCTATGCCAGTGTGCTGTGTCTGATTAAACCTGATGGAGAATTTGTTCTCCTTGCCCTCGCTTGCGAACAAGAAGATACAGTGCGCGCAATGTCTTTAGGACCCACATCCCCCTTAATTTTAACCAACCAGCCCAAACCAGAAGTGATATTGAATGTTCGTCATTTTCTAGCTCAAAAACCTCATGTTTTACTGAAAACGGACGAGTAGAACGCGTTGGGAGGTTATTGTTAAAATAGAAATGAATTGGGGGGGGGGGGTTTGGGGGACCAAAGTAAAATGGGGGGGGGCGATTGTTAAAAAGGTCCAAGTATGAAGTTCACCCCCCCCCCCATTTTAGTTGTGGAGGGGGGAATTGTTCAATTTACAAAAACCCTCACATTTCTTAAAGGTTGGTATAGCCCCCCACTTCTAATTTTATCATTTCAACGTAGTGGGTGACAAGGATACTCTTGGGGTTAATACTTTTGTGTGGGGGGCAATACAGCGGTGGGAGGCGAAAGTAAAATGTTGCCTATGCAGGTTCAAAAAAAGCAAAATGGGAAAATCTTACATTTTTGGATGCGCAATATTTTTAGAACCGCACCCCTTCAAAAAAGTACGAAATCGGTATTTTTAGGGATAAAAAGCTGCTAATAGTTCTATTTTAATTATTTTAATTTGTTTTTACGATTCACGTTTATTTTTCATCTAGCTACTCTCATCTGCGAAAATGCCCTATTTTTAAAAAAAGTTAGGTTTTTTGTGTTCAATTTTCGAAATTTCCGAGTATATTGCTTTGCTATTTGTGAAACACCAACAAAAAATGTTTGTTGCCAATAATGAAGTCACTCCAGCTTATCACCGATTCACCGAGCTTCCTTTGAAGTTTCAGCGTAAGAACAACTATGAGATCCTAGCGGAGATCACTTTAATACGAATTTTGGTTGTTCTTACCATTGCGATCTACTTTTTCTGTTGAAGAACAAAATATAAACACTATAAAGGCAATGCACGATGAACAAAACAGCCAAAGTTCCTGCTGGAGGGATCTCCGCTAGGGTCCCACAGTTGTTCTTGCGCTGCGCTGCAAGAACAACTGTGGGGTCTAGAGTGATTCCTGCAATAGCAAGAGATTGCTACTACAGTTTGTTTTCGGATACAAACCGAACTGCGCTCACAGAGTTTTGATATCACGTCTGGTTCGGGCCGGGTGGTTAAAATTAGGGGGGATGTGGGTCCTAAAGACATTGCGCGCACTGTATATTCTTGTTC
>LR573973.1:0-21970 GCA_900536345.3 Caenorhabditis sp. 39 LS-2015 | reverse complement strand
AAATGGGGGGGGGGGGGGGTGGCCGAAAGACATTGCATTAGGCGCACTGTGTTTTGGTTCTGCGACAATTCGCAGCGAGACATTTTGAAACCGATAATTTTGTGAACGTTTTTCAGAAATTTTGTTCTTAATCCAGAAAACATAATCATTTCACTAAAAAACGTTGAACTTGTCTGCTAAATGTCTCGCAGCAAATCGCCCCGAAGCCGATATTCTCTTCTGAATGTTAGAAAAAAAAGTAGCGCACCATACGATGAAGTTGATTGCAGTCTGTGTCGTTCCCAGAGTCCTAGATAGCCCAGATGACTGTCAAGCAGTTCGCGTATGTCGGCTTAAAATTCGGACCTGAAAAATGTTCTTTTGATGGTATTTTCCAAAACCAAACCTTGATTTGCACAGACATGCAGAAAGAGAAAAACGGGGACCAGTGTTGCGTTGCAAAGAAGAGAGCTGTCGGTTATCATCGTCAGCAGAGATTTTCTCAATGCTGTCCAAAAAAAAATGCACCTATCTGAAAAATGTAAATAAACACAGTCTATTTGATAAACTTTACCAAGGTTCTAATTGCCGAGCATCATTGAACATTGAAATGACTCCTTTCTGAAAACCAAGTTGATTTTGTTGCTGTGGTCGGGCATGGAAGAACTGTGAATTGTTTTATTGCCAAGTGAAAACAAATTTCGTTTGGGTACATATTTGCCTTTTTGTTTTTTAATTATTTAGAAACAGAAGATTATAGGCTTGATTGTAAAAAAGAGTCTTCAATCAATGTCCAAAGACGTTTCTAATAACATAGCGCACCTTGGGAAGCAGTTGCTAGCCAATGACACGGGAATCTTGTTGAAACCATCGACGTTCTGGATCTTGATGCTGTTTTCCAAAGGCAAATAGCTTGTCCATAGCTATGGTGGTGTCCATTGTTTGCTGAAGTGTGAGGAGGCTGTTAAAAAAACGAAAAAGTAGCGTACCGTTCAATGGAGTTTGTGTGACTTTGGTTGTGATGTTTTGTCTTCTAGTGAAAACCGGCTCGCTCGCTGAAGTTCCTGGTGTTCCTGATTTCCTGTCGATTTCTGAGCAGTTTGAAGATGTTGGTTGGAAATTCCAATCTACAAAACATCTTCTACATTTGGTTCCGGAGCCGTTGCGAGTAGAATAACACACCTGTGGATAAAATTGCTTCAACTTGATCAATATTTTTGTCGCCTCCCTGTAGAAAACCGAGATGACTGCCGAACAGCTGTGGCTAGTAATTCCTATCTGAAAAATGTCTTTTTTTCTTTCCCAGTTAAGCAGAGAGTGTTTTTCAAAAACTAACTTTGATCCGCACTGACATCTGGAAGGAGATACGCGGGAAAGTTTCCAAGAAAAAAAGCTGTCAGTCCTCATCGTCGGTAGATGATTTCTCAAAGTTTCGAGAAGGAATCGCTTTTATCTGAGAAATTTGAATAAATTTTTCGTTTTTCTTAATATGGATACACTGTACCAAGGTGTTGATTGCCGAGCACCATTGAATTAAATCGCAATGATTTCAATGTTGTAGTCGGGCCGGGAAGAGCGACACACTGGTTTTGGAGGCACAAGTAAACCAAGTGGTTTGACCTCACCGTTCCCCAGGCTGCAACATCCCAGCGCCGAACCAATAACTCTCGACGAGGCTCCGCTCGTACAGTGCGCCGACTTTAGCTCTGCGAATGATGACAATTCGGCCGGCGAGGTTTTAGTTGGTTTTTACGATAGTTTTCCATTGGTTTTGTGAATTTGTAAATTGTTTTCTTTCTTTTATTTTGATATAGATAAACTGTGTTACCGAATTGTGATTGTTGAACGTGTTTGGTGGAGAAAACCTACTTCTAGGAAGAAGGGACGGTTTACTTGGGGGCCGAAGCCGGTTTGCGTCACGTTCTGTCACTGTTGTTCTGTTTTTGGTGCATTTTAACAAAGTAAGACTCTGACAAATGAGTCAAGGAACAATGGCGGATGAAGAGAAGAAACTGGAGGAAGAGTTATTGGGAGACGGAGCAAGTGGTGACGAAGCAGAAGGAAAAGTGCTGGATGATGGCGACAAGAAAGAGGAGAAGACGTACGACAATTTGGTGGCAGATGTGAAAGACGGCCATCGTGGAACGAGCGGAGCGCAGAAGACGCAGGAGAACGCGACTAGAAAGTCCGTGATCACAACGAATAAAGTGAGTGTTTTTGAGCAAAGAGAACAGCTGGAAACGTTGAGGAGAGACGCGCAAAAGTGTGATAAGGGACATCAACGACCTAGTTTTCTGAGTGAAGTAATCGTGCCAGCTGGCCGAGCAGAACAGATGCCTAGGCAGCAGAGTCCAGATTTCAAGCCGCACCATGCCCTCCCCTCTCATCATTTATGGACACAATGATATTCCCAGCTGAAAAAAAGAAGGAGCGCACCTTACGATGAAGTTGATATGTATCATTTGATCGAGAGTCCTACGGTGTTCCCAAATGTTGCAGAATTACCCATTTCATTGTTTTGTGATTTTTTTGGCCATTCCAATCTGTAAAATTGCATTTTCTTTTGGTATCGCAGTTAAGCAGAGAATGTTTTTCAAGAAACCAACCGCAAGTTGCATTGACTTCGGCAGAAGAAGAAAAGGCACAGTTCTGACAGAGCAACTGGGATTTTTTTGCTATGTACAGAGTTTCGATACGTGTAGTCTTTTTGAGATGCTTGGGGCTTTACAAAAAAAAACAGACGGTACTCATCGTTATAGAAGATGGTGGGTTTAATCCTCTCCCGGTTGTTGTAGCGCCCATATATTGACATCTAATGTAAAAATCTTCAATTTTTTGTTGGAACATCTCTCACCTTCTCCTTTACCCGACAATTACGTTGTTGACAGTTTCCATTTGATGCCATCAAGAACCCGTCGCAGCATCATTCATGGACAAAATAATATTCAAATTTGAAAATGAAAAGAAAGGAGCGCACCTTACGATGAAGTTGATTTCCCTTGATCGAGAGTCCTGCAGCGTTCCCAATCGTTGCAGAATGATTGACGGGTATCTTGCGGATTTGCATTGACGTCGGCAAAAGCAGAAAAAGCACAGTTCTGACAGAGCAACTGGAACTTTACAGAGTTTCGGTTCGTTTTGTCTGCTCGAAGATCTTACGGAGAACATTTTTTGAATCTAAAACATTTAGAAAATTGATTTCGTAATTTCTATTAATTTTTACCAGTTGGATCTTTTCCATAGCCACGGTAGTGCTTGATTCCACTTTGAACGCAATCTTAAATTATATCAAACCCGCCCGAAATAGTAGCGCACCTTACGATGAAGTTGATTTCACTTGATCGAGGTTTCGTGATGTGTCCAGATGTTGTGGAAAAATGATGTTGATTGCTGGGCGTCTGACGGAAGATTTCTTGTTGTTCCGCTCTAAAAAATCCCATGTATTTTTGCTTGTTGTCAGCTCAAAAAGTCACCGGAGAAGTTGTTCTGAAGGAAGTTCAAATTGTAGGGTGAGAAATTTTCTGCATAGTGTCTGCATTCTCCATCTCTGGAAAAATATGAGTTTGCGGAGATAAAAGAAAAACAAGAAAAATTTAGGTCAATATCAATTTTTTTTTAATTCCTAATTTTTAGCGGATTTCCAAATTTTTCCAACCAATTGCAAGGTAGACAAGTCAATTTACAGTCCCAAATTGAACATTCAACAAAAAAAACAACAGAAAAACGAAGAAAACTGAAAAAAAAATGGGGAAAAATGCGGAAAAACCGGAAAGAATGACTTTCGAAAATGGTTACGTTAAAACGTTGAATACTCAGGCAAGTACGCAGTTTCGTTGCGAGACCCGTCCGCGTCGCTAATAGCAACCAGAAACAGCTTGCAAATCGTAGAGCTGAAAAAGAAGCGCAACAATGTGCCGGGCGTAGGGGAAAGACGAAAGAAGAGGGTGCCGACGCGAGAATCTAGGGGTGAGAGAGTGTGAGCTGTGAAGAGGGTGACAAGAAAGGATTAATCAGACAAAAATTTGAATATGATTTATTTGAATTAAAGCAAAAATTAACACCAATGGAAAACTACAGAAAATTGAAAAAAATACCTACAGGTTATTTCAAAATAAAAAAAAACAAAAATTACAAATTATTAAAATCCATGTGAACTGTTCTAAATTTAAGAAAAAGTTAAGTTTGATTGATTAAAAAAGAAAAAAATCACAAAAAATTGAAAATGTTTTTAATTTTCCGGAATTTTTTTGGATTTTTTTTTTGAGTTTATTGTTTTTGTAAATGACAATTTAAGCCGATAATTTCAGAAAGTCAAGTTTATTTCCGCCAAGTCAAAAATAGAATGCAAAAATTAAAAGGAACAGAAACTTTTTTTTACAGCAAAATCATTTCACCTCAAAAACAAATAAAAAAACAAGTTTTAAACTTAGTAAGTTTTTATTGAATTCAATTCTTCACAAATAATATAATATGCATTGATGACAAAATGTTTTCAAAAAAATTACACAAATATCCTTATAATAAGTGAAAGACACTTTCGATGCTGATTTTTTAGATATAACAATTCTTAGTCGGTGTGCTCCACATTAATATCCTTTTTTTGCCAAACAGTCATGTTAAATCGGCATTGGTCTTCGTCTTCCCACACTACAAATGTTGCAGTGACACCGTCCTTTCTCACCAGATCATATCCATTTTCATAGGGCGTTTCATTATCGTAATGTCTGAAAAATTGACTATTTTCAATGAATTTGTGTTTTTCAAAACTTACACAGCAGCGTCAAGTTTTTTTGCTCTTCCTTCAACGAATGGTAGTCCTTCCAAAATTTTTTCCAGCTCCCAGTCTTCATCTGGTTCATTATGCGCGTGTTTCGTAAGATGTACATATTGCAAAAGTGTTTTGTCACTGCCAAACCACTCCAAAACGTATGCATTCAATTGCTCCTTTGTGAAAAACGAACATTGCAAATTGAGTCGTTTGTAATCACTAAACTTTGGAATATTGTGATGTTTGAGCCAGGAACAGTCGTGAATTGAGATGATTTCAAAACGAAGTGCAAAAGGATACTCGTAATGCATTCCCGGATTCCCTTGGAATTCAAAAATTGTAACTTGCAAAGTATCCAGTAAATATGTCATTTCCAAATGGCTCACTCCACAGTGAGCAATCGTGATTTCATCTGCATCTAGGAGAAGGTTAGATTTGGTGAAGATTTGTTGGAATGGAAATCCTCTTCGAAATGTGCAATAAACTAAGTAAATTCTAATGTTGAAAAGACTTTCCAGCTCCTCGAGAAAATGGAATACAATGTTCGAATAGTCAACGTTCACTGTCGCCCATCCAATATCCGTCACATGCACCTTTTCTTGAACTCCGTTAATTACAAGGTTTTGGAACTGAGTGAAATTTACATTATCTCTATGGCGAATGGAATGCGAAGCCATGGTGAACCACTCATTGTTCCGGAAGATTGTCACCTTCCGCTCAAACGTTCCGAACTCAACGTGAACTTCCAAGTCCTTTTGAACGTGTTTGACGGAACTTAGTCTATCCCTCATTTTCCTTGAACCTTGGGCCAATTGCAAACTGAAAAAAATCAAAACTATGCAAACTTTTAACATTAAGAAACTCACATTTCCTCTGTTCCAAGTGCTTCGTATAATTTAGCCATAGCCACCACGGAAAGTTTGTATAGAGGGAATTTGAAATCCATTTTGCAACAGAAAGACGTCCTTGGTGTGTATTGGGTCCACACTAGCAATTGATGGGACACTGAAGAAGTGGAGGGTGAGAGAGGGGTTGTTGTTGCACCGACCGGTCAATGACACCTTGCACCTGTCCTTTCACAAAGACCATAGACCGCACCAATTAGCAACAGATGTCTGCTGAAAAAAAACCTACTGATCTTTTCAGAAAATCTTTGAGAACATTCCCTCGAATTGGATCGCTGAAAATAACAAAAATCAAGTCTACGTGAAAAATGACGTGAAGATTCTTCTGTTTTCCCAACAATTATCATTTGAACGAGAACAAGAACAGGAGCCAGAACCAGAAAACAAAGTCTAGTCTAGTCTGCCTATAAAAAGGAAAATTTCGAGAAAATCGGACTATTGCGTCACCAAAATAACACCAAAGTCGACTCAAACTTCGCTTCCAAACACCCGAAATCTCAGTATGCGCACTGGAAAATAGCAATTATTTCAATGCGGAGAGTGGTAATTTGGTAGCCTTTCTGTCGCTACATATACATTTTTTCGACGACGCTTTTGTCCACTTGCGTTAGTGATCGACGTGGAAAGTTTTTTCCCACTTCCCCGTTGAGGTTTTGCTTTTTCCTTCTTCTCCGACCGAACCTTCAACTCTGAATCTGAAACTGGAACTGAAAAAAAAAACTGAATCCTATTTCACAATGTCGTCAATCCCCTGCAATGCTGATCGAATTTCAACTCTTCAAAACTCCAACTTCCTCCATTTCTCCCAAATCTTCATGGTACTTCTCTCCCTTCTGGCCATTCCAATTGTAACTTGGGCACTGTACAAATGTGTGACAACCAAGTTCTTCCATGTTAATATTCGATTGATTGGTGGATTTCATTGTCTATGCTTATTGATTCATTGTGGTGGAAGGTAGGGGAAAAGAGGAGAAATGGTAGAAATCTTGATGTTTTGCGACGCGACGTTTTGCAACTGTAACGTTTCGCAACTCAATTTTTTTTACAAAATGCTCTCACGAACTGCGAATTCCAATATCTACCAAAATACATTTTTCTTGACATTTGAAGTTGCAAAATGAAGAGTTGCAAAACATTACAGTTGCGAAGTGGCAAGTTGCGAAACGTCGCGTTGTGAAATATCAAGGTGGAACATTTCGAGTTGCTATTTTTTGCAGAGTCTACCAACATTCGGCTTCATTGGTTTTTTGGCTCTCGGACTCTCAGATTTGCGAAAAACAACATTCCTTAAGCACGTGAGTAACTATTCTTAATTCCATACAACTTCCAAAAAAAAAAAAATTATATTCCAGTTGCCTCATCTCCCATAGCATGTACAACTTTGGAATGTATTCCTCTGGTATCTCATCTATCCTCATGGTCATTGAACGAACAATTGCTACGCTTTACTCAGCTCTGTACCAAAACCAAAAATGGCACATTGGAGCGGTTCTGATTAGCTTGCAAGTGGGAAATTACACGCTTAGAAGCCGAAAAATAAAATGGAATTGTTTTTTTTCAGTTTCTCGCAAGCTTAGCAATTACTGCTAAATTTTCTCTGAATTCTGATTATGGCGACCGGGCGGCGTATTGCTTTTCTGATAATCAGTTGGAATTTGCATTATTTTGCAAAATTTCAATGATTTTTCTGAATATTTTTGCTTTGGTTCAATGCTTTAGACTTGCTCGAATCAACAAGGTGAGCCAGTCAAAGTTTTAATGTTGTTGTCGAAAAAAGTTTTTTTAGAAACTCCGAGTTGACGAAGAAGTGAAAAACTTGACGCAAAAGTTCCAAGTGGAAGAGAACAAAACTCTAATCAAAGTCATGATTCGTTTCACGTCAATGGACTTTGTCTTTATGGTCGCCTTTTTTTTCTTAGGATTTCTGGTGCAAATTTGGTCAAAAAATGTATCAGAGCCGACTTTTCTAGCGTCATTTGAGCGTTAGTTCTAATTTCTTTGGTTGTGATTTTTTTTTTCAAATTTTTTTTTCAGTAATCCACTGCGTTCCTCTTTACTCCATTGTAGTGCTGGTGTGTATGGCCATAACTATTAAAAATGTAAGTTGGTGTGAAAAAAAAGTTTCATTTTTTAAGTTACATGGGTTTTTCAGATCCAAAAGGAGAGAACTAGACAAAGTTCTGAAGAAGTTCAAATCAAGGATGCTGAGTATTTCGTCTTTTTCAAAAAGCAATGGGCGTGATACATATTTTATTTTAAATTTTTTTTTATTTTTATTTTTTATATTTTGTTTTTTTTTATACAACATTCTCTATTCCATTGAAATTGCGTTTTTTCCTTAATTTTTTATGAATAAACCCAAATTTGAGTCATCCAAAGTGTTCAATGCCCAATGACATCAACAAACCTTCCCAAAAATTATGCACTCTGAAAAACAAAATCTCGGACAACCCGATAATCACGAGACCTTTAATAACACGCCGTCTTACCCACACCCCAACTTTTTTTGTCATACTTCGACAACCTCAACATACTTTTCCCCACACACACACCTTTTCGAGGGCATGTTGGCGGGGTTTCATATTTTTTCTTTCCGGACTTTTTCATGACTTTTGAGTAGTACTTTTAACATATCCTGCCAGGTCCTCTACGTTTTTTTGTTTAAGATATTACTATTTTTTTGATAAATTTTCAATACTAATAATAATGATAATTGTTTGTTTTTTTGGGCTCCGCGACGCTAGAAATTCAAACTTTTGCGAAACTTTAGTAGTTGCAAATGTTCATATCTGCGAGTATTCTTATTTGCGGAAGATCAAAGTTGCAAAAGTTAGCAGTTTCATTGTCAACGTAAAAAGTTGGAAAAGCTTGTGATTGCGAAATTTCGTAAATGCGAAACATCAAAAGGTTGCAAAAGTTCTCGTTGCAATCTTCTGTTTTGTTGATTTCTGTCACAAGCGAGCTCTTTCTGTCTAGATAAGTTTTCAAAAAAAGTTGTTTTTCCTCCAGATACTTTTCCACTGGTGACGCCTAGTCAGACAAGTGCAGTGAAACATATCGCAAACTTGTAATTTGGCTTCCATCAGCCATAATTCATAATGAGTGAAGACAACAACCCAAACAACCATGTTGTTCAAAATGTTCTTCAAAAGGCTCTTGGAGCTCCTGGTTTGTGAATGCCGCAAAAGTTACTCTAGATAAAGTGTCACTTTCCAGCAGCAGAACAACAACCAAATGGTCAAAATCGGAGTCCGATTCAGAGTATCCTTCAATCAGGCGTAGATGCTACTGACCCATTGGAAAACCTCCGGGAAGAAAACAAAAGATTAACTGCTGAAAATGAGGAATTACGTCGTGGTTTGTTATCCAAGCATTTCTTCCAAAAAATTGAAAAATTCAGCACTAGATTGCGCGAAAACTTGGAACCAATTTCTTCAACCAATGACTGTCCGAATCCAGATCTTGGAGGCAAAAGTTAGAGAGTTGTCACCAAAAAGTGAGTCTTTTACTCAAAAAATCACATTGAAAAACTTAAAATTTTTTAATTCAGAAAATGAAAAAGTTTATCCAGTATTGAGGGTATCTCCAGCTAGTGTGCCAAGTACATGGAACAGTATCGTTGCAAAGGTCAAAGAATCATCTTCACCCTCTCCAATACCGGATTTAGTGGGTCAGCAAGACAAAGATCAGCCTAAGGTGTTCTATGACACAGTAAACCGGCAGTATTTTGAAAAACGTGCTGATGGAACTGAAATTTCCCAATTACCAAGTTCTGGTTTAAAAAGAGCTGCGACCACAGAAGAATGGGAGAATGTTCGAGAGCACTGCGGGAAGAGCGATATGTATCTTGACCCATGGTACAAATGTGTCAAGGATTTGTTTACCGACCCAAATGGAGATCAAGTGTTCCCACAGAAGAAAACAATCAAAATTGGCGCAGAAATGCTATTTGGATATTGGATGGGCTTTTTGTGCAGTATGAATATCAAAATTCAATTTTGTAAAACTTAATGTTGATTCTAGAAGCCCGTGTGACCCAAACTGACTGGAGAATGCTGCCAGAAGAGAAACGAATGTTCTTCCGTGGACACGCAATCAAAATCAGAGAGGAGGTTACCATGCAAGTGGGATTCGGATGGCTTTCTATGGATGAGAATGTTGTTAAGAAAAGAAGGAAAAGAAAGGTAGGAGGGGTGACTTAATGATAAAACTGCAATGAAAATTTTTCAGATGGATGAGAAGGTTGAGGAATGAACTTCTAAATCTTCTTTTTTCTCTCTGTTTTGTTTTTCAACCTATTTATCGACTTTTAACTTCAGAAAATGCTTTGATACATATTTTTTTGAAGTTTTTTAATACATAATTTGTTAAGTTGTTGCTACCTATAACAAAACAACAACAAAGCAAAAATTAAAAACTTGCAACTTAAAAAAAACTAATTTATTTTTTAATTGGCTTTGAAAAATATTCAAAAAAATCAAGCAAAAAAATTGATTAACAAATTTTATTTTTCAAAAAAACTAATAAAAAAATACAAAATTATAATTCACAAGAAATCATAGCTCATCATCTTTTCAGCCACCGGCCATGGTTCCAGATCTGTTGGCCTTCCTTCCTCATCCCAAAAATACTTTGGATGTTGGTTCTTGTGGAACGGGTAGTGGGTGATCCATCCATCGAACCCATTCTTTTCCCATTCCGCCCAGGCATCACTTCCTGGGCTTATACTTGGCTCGCTCGATTCCTTCAGTCTTTGTTGCCTTGCCTCCTCCATTTCCGCCTTCCAGACCTCCAACATCAGGTCGCCTTTCATTCCCATCTCATCGATCTCCAATCGCCGTTTTGTACTGCGGAATCCGGCCCCGAAGATGGTCTTCGTCCGCTGGATCCTTCTCAACGTCAATCCAAACTCTCGATGGAGTCTTTCAAATGTGCCATCGTGCCACACGGTGTCTCCACAGTTCCGATTGTAAAATGGATCTTGGATGATCATGGTTTTCCATGTTTCTGGCATTCCATCCAGCGGCCGACCCTCCTCATCACTGCGCTTTGGGAGAACCTTTCCCTGGGACACTGAGATCCAATTGTTCTTGAAACTGAAAAATAATTTATTTATTTTTTGAAAAAAAAACTTGTTTTTTTTTAAATTTGATTTTGATTGAAAATTAAAAATTTTTGATTTTGAAACTAAATAAATATTTTTTATAATTAAAAACTTGAAGACAAAAAATACTAAAAAAAACCAAAAAAATTTTCGAATTTTTTTGCTTGAAAATGAAATGAAACATTTGATTTAAAAAATTTAAACAAAAAAATTTTGATGCAAAATTTTGAATTTTTTTATTATTAATTTACTTTTCTTTGTTTCAAAATAAAAAAAACTTGGAATTTTTCTAATTTTTTTTTTTTTTGAAAAATGATTGTTATTTCAATTATTTCACATTTTGAAAATTTAGGAAATACAAAATCTTTCAAAACTCACTCAAAATTGGTGTAGTATTCCATGAATCCCAGGTACAGCTCTCCAATTGTCGCATCATTTGGCTCCATTTTCCATTCCATCGCCTCCATTTTTTCCATCAGTCCCCACTCGGCATACTTGTCGTTCTCCACTTCAATTTCTCCATTCAGCTCCGGGAACAGTTCTTGGAGGTTCGGCAAGATTGCCGGCGAAACTCCAACTTGAAGGTAGCTGGCTACCATTAAACACAAGCTGAAACTGTTCAGCCGGGCTTTGCTCGCCCCCTCCACTCCGACTGCTCCCGCCCATGCCTTCACCGCCTTGCACAACAGTGGGAACCTGGCATCCACTTGCCCATAGAGAACCAGCAGCTGTGTGTTTCTCTTTCCATCTTCATTATCGACAGTGATGTCGATTTCAACTCCAGTTTTCCGGTCGACAAGTTGGAGCACTGGGATTCTCGCCTTCTGCACATAGCACTTGCTGAAGTGCTTCTTGAACTCCTCGTTCAATTTCTTCCGGACCTCAAACAGCTTGCTAATTGGTCTTCCTTCCAGATCCGGAATCTTCATGGACATGTCCAAGTCCGAGGAGTGCAAATCGACTCCAGATGGGAAGGAGCCCGTGCTCCAGACCTTGATTCCTGGGAATGCGGCCTCTAGGATCGCCTTCACTCGGGCTTCGGCGATTTCAAGCTTTCCTCGGTTCTCATTGACCGAGAAAGTCTCCTTGATCTCTTGGTCCACCTTGTTCTTCAAAAACAATCCAGTTGATGCTGTCGTCTTGGTGTTGACGACAATCTTCATGATCAAGTCCTTCGGGACTTTTGGTGCCTGCGGGATCTTGACGGCGGCGGCGGCGGAGGAAGAGGTGTTGTTGGTGGTTGGGGAGCACATTTTCAAATTCTTCGTGAAGTTGTTTCTGAAATTTTGAAAATAATATAAACAGCATAAATAACAAAATGTTTCTTCTGAGAGAGAGGAAAGAGCAGAATCAAAGAAATAATTGAAAAAAAACTACATCATTTAATTTTCAATTTTTAAAACAAATTTAATTGAAAAATGATTTTTGAAATTTCAATTTGAATTTAATTTTGATAGAACAAAATAAAACGAATGTTTTTAAAAATTAAAATGCTATTAATTTCTTTAATTTTTTTTTCAATTTTTTTAGAAATAAAGTAAATTAGGCATAGAACATTTAAATGAAAATGGTATCTTTTTGCAAAATGTAATTTTTGTTTGAATTTTTTAATTGGCTTTCTCAAAGCTTTAAATTTTAATTCTTTTTAATTAATTAATTTTTTTGAGGAAAAAAAAATTCCAAAAAAATAATTTTGTTTAGTAAAATTTTCAATTTAAGTTTGGATTATTTTTTGAATTTTTTGGGCTGATAAAAATTCTGGTTTCAATAACAAATCTCAACAATTTCCAAAAAAAAAAATTAAAAATTAAAATAATTTGGTCCAAAAATATTGAATAAAAGTTTTAGTTTTTTTTAATGAAAACAATATTTTCAAAGTTATTTTCAAGATGAGCCAATATTTTTCAAAAGTTTTGAATTTTTTTAATGAAAAAACCGTTTTTTTTTAATGTGAATTCATTTTCCGAAATTTCGCATAAATTCAAAGACGAAAAGGCTGATAAATATTTGGTTTTGTTAACAAGTCTCAAAACTGGGGTGACTATCTGATGTTACTAAGTTTCCAAGTTACAAAAAATGGCAAGAAAAGGAAAAGAAAAACCAAAAACGCAACAGAAACCTCTCTGCCCATCTGGGAGACAATCTAGGAACAAATGACTTTTCTCTGGGTGGATCGGACTATTTAACAGCGTAGCGCGGTGGATGGGAGGGATGTACTTGGATGTGTCCCCGCAGGGGCCTTCCAGATTGTTCACACGGTAGTTTGCAATGTGTCCTCCCCGGTGGGCGATGTCATTTGAATCGCAGAGCACGAAATGACTAGGAAAGGTGTCCCCGCAGGGGGTTGTTGGAAAAAAAGAAAATCTGGAAAAAGACAATTAATAGACAAAACCACCCTGCGGGGACACACATTCAGCTGATGGAGAAAGAAAACTTGTTAACTGGAAAAAATAGCTGAAAAATTAAAATTAAAATTAAAAGTTACAGTGCAAAAATATCAATGAAACCCTTTTCAGGTACTTACAATCATGTTTGAACAAAAAGTTTGATTCAACTTTTCTGGGAAAACTTTATTTTATTTTTTAATCAGATATATATACATAACTGCGGTAAAAAATGTGAATACCGTAAAAAAATTATAAAAAATTATACGACCCCAATGAGTCAGTTTAGCAATCACAATATGTTTTAAGAATCCCTTTCACATAACTAAGTTGGAAAAAGTCAAAAAGTTTACATGGAAAACGGTTTGAAACAGTTCCAGTTTTGACTTTTGTAATTTTTGTTTACTTTCTACCATCAATTTAGTTTCTCATCCAATTTTGTTCTCATTACGCATACAACGTTGTCTCTTCGCAGCAATATCTTTTTTCCAGAGAGGTGTTCATATTGACATCATTCATTCTGGCCCATTTTTTATGAGATGTGCTGATCTGATCAACAGGTGCAAATGACACCATCTGTTCCCATTATTGCACCGTCATATTGCAATTAGTACTGTAATCTTGTTCAATTAGAGAGCAGATAATGTCACATGTCACTCCTAATCCCCATTGTCTAACAATGGTCTTTCAAACGATTCATACCCACTGTCTAATGAATGAGCGTAAAAATATGGGACTCTAATAATCACAACATGTATTTCGGGGGAAAATTTGAAAACATTACATAAATTTAAATTTTGATGAAAAAAAATAAAACCAAACGGTATCTGATTTGAATTAAATCTATTTCATCGATTAAAATTATTATTTAGTGTTATCAATATAAAAATGAGTGACAAAACGAAAACAGCATTTTTGCTACATATTTCTGCTAGCAAGAGAGTGAGAGAAGATTGTACATAGCCTTTTGAAGTCATACAATTTTTTCAGAATTCTAATTTTTACCGTGGATTATATTTGATTAAAAAACAAACTTTTCTTACAAAAACATCAACTGATTGAGTGTCCCCAAAGGGTGGTTCTGTCTTCTAATTGTCTTTTTCCAGATTTTCTTTTTTTTTTCCAGCAACCCTCCTGCGGGGACACCATTCCCAGTCATTCGGTGCTCTGCGATTCAAATGACATCGCCCACCGGGAGGACACATTCGAAATTACGATATGAACATTCTGGAAGGCCCCTGCGGGGACACATTCAAGTACATCCCTCCCATCCACCGCGTACGCCCTTAAATAGTCCGATCCACCCAGAGAAAAGTCATTTGCTCCCAGAGTATCCTCCCAGATGGACAGAGTGGTCTTTGTTGCGTTTTTGGTTTTCTTTTTTCCTTTTTCTTTGTCTACTTTTTGTTATGAAAATTAGTAGCCTTAGATAGTTATTCTAGTTTTGAGACTTGCTAACAAAACCAAATTTTTACCAGGTTTTTGATTTTTGAATAAAAAAAAAGTGTGCGATGGTAAGAAGGGGGGATGTTTGCAATGATGCGGGGGATGTCCTAAATTGATTATATTTTGATTCAAATTTTCTATTCCTAATTTATTTTATTTCAATTTGCATTTATTTTTTATTTTCATTATCACTTTCAAAATTTCAGAAAAAACTTCGTCGACCACTTGAAAATGTGCAACTTGTCAGCCACCACCAAAGCTTCCTCCTCCGCCGCCGTCAACATCCCAACGGCACCGAAGCTCCCGAAGGACCTGATCATGAGAATGGTGGTCAACACCAAGAAGACGACTTCAAGTGGATCGTTTTTGAAGACCAAAGTGAGTAAGGAGATCGAGGAAACGTTCTTGGTCAATGCGAACCGGGCTCAGCTCGAAACCGCGGAAGCCCGAGTCAAGGCGATTCTGGAGACCGCATATCCAGGAATCAAAGTCTGGAGTACCGGATCCTTCCCCTCCGGAGTCGATTTGCACTCCTCGGACTTGGATATGTCCATGAAGATTCCGGACATGGAAGGAAGACCTCTGAGCAAGCTTTTCGAGGTCCGGAAGAAACTGAATGAAGAGTTCAAGAAGCACTTCAACAAGTGCTACGTCCAGAAGGCGAGAGTCCCAGTGCTCCAGCTCATTGACAAGATGACTGGAGTGGAAGTCGATATCACTGTGGACAACGAGGACGGGAAGAGGAATACGCAGCTGCTTGTATTGTATGGCCAGTTGGATGCCCGATTCCCACTTCTGTGCAAGGTGGTCAAGGCGTGGGCAGGAGCTGTTGGAGTCGAGGGGGCCAGTAAAGCCCGGCTCAACAGTTTTACCTTGTGTCTAATGGTAGTCAGCTACCTGCAAGTGGGAGTGTCGCCAGCGATTTTGCCGAACCTCCAGGAATTGTTTCCGGAGCTGAATGGAGAAATTGAGGTCGCGAACGACAAGTATGCCGAGTGGGGACTGATGGAAAAACTGGAGGCGATGGAGTGGAAAATGGAGCCAAATGATGCGACAATTGGAGAGCTGTACCTGGGATTTTTGGAATATTATTCCAATTTTGAGTAAGTTTTTGCAAGTTTTAAATTTTTAAACATTCATTCCAAACATTGAAATAATAATAAAAAATTATTAATTTTTGAAATTTAATTTGATGATTTTTTTTTGAAAAAAAAACAGTTTCGGTTAACTTTTTTTTTTAAATTTTCAACTCTCAGACCAAATTTTTGAAAAATACTGTTTAATTTTTTTGAATTTTTAGGCAATGAAAAAGTTCATTTTTTATTTTGACAAGAAAATGGAACATTAATGGAACATTTTACTCTATTTTCAGTAAAAAAAAAAATTTAAAATGAAAGTGCGTTTTTTTTTCAAAAATTAAGTAATTTCGTTTTTCAGTTTCAAGAAGAATTGGATATCAGTGTCTCAAGGAAGAGTTCTGCCAAAGCGAAAGGATGAGGAGGGTCGTCCGCTTGATGGAATGCCGGAAACTTGGAATATCATGGTCATTCAGGACCCGTTCTACAATCGAAATTGCGGAGACACTGTGTGGCATGACGGAACATTTGAAAGACTCCATCGAGAATTCGGATTGACATTGAGAAGGATCCATCGGACGAAGACCATCTTTGGCGCCGGATTTCGCAGCACAAAACGGAGATTGGAGATTGATGAAAAAGGAACGAAAGGTGACCTGATGTTGGAGGTCTGGAAGACGGAAATGGAAGAGGCGAGGCAACAAAGGCTGAAGGAATCAAGCGAGCCGTGTATGAGCCCAGGAAGTGATGCCTGGGCGGAATGGGAGAAGAACGGGTTCGATGGATGGATCACCCACTACCCGTTCCACAAGAACCAACATCCGAAGTATTTTTGGGATGAGGAAGGAAGGCCAACAGATCTGGAACCATGGCCGGTGGCTGAAAGGATGAATTATGATTTTTTGTAAATTGTTTTTTTAAATAACATTTTTTTTGAATTTTTGTTGTCAAAATTGCAGGATTTTTATTTTTTTTAGAATTTTTCTCAAATTTCTTTGAACATAAATTTGAATTCTTCATTTTTGCATTTCGCAGTTCTATGATGACATATAATTATTTCAAAGATCAAAGAAAAAAATGCAATTTTTTTTCATCAAATCAAAACCGAAAAAATTTTGAAAAAAATAGAAAAAAAAATAGAAATACTTTGACAAATGCAAGAAAAAATCAAAAGTACCCATAAAAATCAATTTTTCATCATATATTGTTAATAGAAAAACATCTCTATGTCATCAATGTTGCAAACGTGCCCTATCGCACACTCGCCTGTTTCACCCATCTCGTGTTCATCTTTTTCATTGCACTCGACGTTTTTCTTCTTTTCTTCCCATTTTTTTTGACGTTTTTCAAATTTTTTGACTAAAATCATTGTAAAAATATTTTTTCTTTCAAATAAATCTAAAACTACGCTGAAAATTGTGTTTTATGGTTAAAATAAAGTATTTTTCCAGGGTAAAATGGGTTTCACCTCATTTGGAGTTAAAGCAGACGCATCAGAACCTGAGGGACTTCCAGATCAACCACTACAAGTCCTGCTTGACTATCGCAGTGCTCCCGGATACCCAAAGATCAGAGCGCGGCTTGTCAAAGGACCACCACCGGCAAAATGCGTGAGAACTTTTTAAAAATTGAAAAGTATCCAGTATTTTTTTTTATTTCAGCCACCCAAACCCGCAGTTACTCCAGACAGCTCTCCAGTCAAAAAACGTAGAACGAGAAAGACGAACGTGGATGTGAAGAAAGCACCGTCGTTGCGAAAGCCAGCCCAGCACTCGAATTCCTATGTCCCGTACCGGATTCCGAGTCGTCAAAGTGCCAGTAATGCTCCAAGGTATCCAGTGGTTAGTTTAATACAAAGCGATTCAAAAATAACCTTCCGTCTTGAAGGCCTGTCTGATTCCATCCAATAGAAAACTGACTCTTGCTCGGAACAGTTCCGTAAGAGTACGCCCACTTCAAAACTCTCAACGACCTGGATCCAGTCAAACATTGAACGCTCAGAGCCCAACTTTGCAAAACAAGACATTGCTCGACCAAGCTCAGAAACAAGTTCAGCAAAGTTTGAAGTCGGTGTATAGCAATCCACGTTTTGGCGGCAGTGAAACGGTTCCATTGGTAAGTTGACATTGGGTTAGACTAATATTTATTGATTGATTACTTTTTTTTTAGAAACCGGCTAGCAAGGAAGGAGAACAAAAAGATAAGACTTTGTCTCAAAATCATGAGGATTCATACGATTTTCCATCAAATTTCCAACAAGCAGATGCAGTTCCTCCTATTTCAAATGATTTGGATCTCAATTCACTTACCACGACGCCGTTGAAAACTCTGCATGCGATGGACTCATTGAATCTTATGAACTTTATTGGAGAAGACGATTTGGGTATCTTGAGATCGCTGGGTCTTTTGAATGACGGGGAGAATGACATGTTTGACACTGTCGAGGAAGATGTCATGGAATTTGGGCCGTACGGAGTGAAGCCAGTGAGCATTGCGACATTTGAAGACTATGATTTGCTCAGAAACAGCGTGATTCAAGATGCTCCCGATAGTTCTTCAAGTGAAACCCCAGTAACAGCGGACACCCAGGTCGACAAGACGGATCCTCTTAAATTGAACTTTATTGCCGGTGAAACCAAGGAATCTGAAGGAAAAATGCAGAAAAATGAGACTTTCAATGATTTTTTGAGCAAAGCCGTACAATCAGCAAAAAACCGGCGCAACAAGAAAGACCCCTTAGGATTGAACGGATTGAACGCCATTGCCGGTGATGCCAAGGAACCAAATAAATTAATTCAGGTTAATGACACTTCCAATACTTCCTTGAGCAAAGTCCCACTAGCAGCAGAAACCCAGGTTGACAAGGAGGATCCCTTAGGGTTGGATGCTATTTACAGTAAGGCCCAGGAGCACTATGAAAAAATGCCGGTAAATATATATATTTTTTAATTATTTACTGTATATAATTTTTCCGTTTTTTTTCAGACATTTGAAGAAGCTCAACAAGAACTCCTTGAAGATTTTACGTTGCCGATTGAATACACTAAAAAGAACAGCTCGATCATTATTGGAAAGAGCAATAACTTTGAAATCCAAGTAATCCGCAATGCTCATCCGGAGAAGCCACCGGTCGCTCTGCTGGATTGGTGATTTTGTTTAACTAGAATGTCAAATTGATCTATTTTTGCTATTATCAACTCGTTATACTTATAATTGAAATTTCCCCTATTTGCCCCCCTCCCTCTTCCCAGTTATAATTTATATTGCCTGACATATACTTATCCCGGATATCCCAATGACATATTAACCCTGTGAATAAAACAAAAAATAACTGACTTACTTCTTTCTAACATTGAATTCCCGTGTTTTCTTGCATTACGGCGTGAAAGTTCCCTAACCAAATTAACTAGAATTGTAGAATTAATCAAAAAGATTTGGAAAATGTAATAATTTTGCCACGAGAAAAACTCTGATCCGTTCTACTAAACAAAGTACATATGTATTGCTTACAAGTTTTATTCAAGTATACATAGGATAGAACAAGTGAAAAAAATACCGAAGAAATAGCGCCTATAAAAATATCTCAGCATTACCATCGTCATCAAAATTATCATGATCATCAGAATTATCAAGATAATCAAAGTTATCAACATGAGCATCATCATCATGATCATCAGCATTATCAAGATAATCAAAGTTATCAGCTTCAACATCATCATCATCATCATCGTCATCATCAGAATCACCAAGATAATCAGCAATATCAAGCTCATCTTCATCGTCATGACCATCAGAATAACTAAGGGAGTTTTCTCGATGAATCGTCAATTTATCTCCAGAAATGATGATGTTCAATGATACCCTATCGCTTGCTCGTCTCAAATAACGGCCCAAACCCGGTTCATCATGTGTCAGTCGAAACCTGAAAAAAACGAGTAAACTTGCTTCTTAAATCCCTTCAACTCACGCTCTCAATCCCGCAGTGATTCTCACCATATCCCAAGTCTCCTGGTTCAAAGGGTCATTATAAATGCCTTGTTCCTCTGTTTGTATTTGTCCGTTTCCTTTCTGAAGTTCCACATGCCATTCTTGCCTACAAGTGGACGCCATCCATTGATGTAGCCACGAGTTGATGTCCGCATTTGTCAATTTGCTATTGGGCGCGGTAAATACGATAAAATAATTTGATGTGCAATCACCATGTCCGGTATCATCACAAGCCAACAGGTGATCGAAAGTGAAATTCCTATCAATACTGCAATTGAGTGTCAACTCAGCGTTTCGACCATAAACCTTCAAAACGTGCCGTATTGCTTCATGGCTCACAGTTCCGTTAGTTATGGTGACATCGCTAGCCTCCCTAAGAACTTTAATCGATTGAATATTTTCCAAATGATGTGTCAGCTCAGGGGCGATTGATAGCTCTTGTATAGCACCATTGAACATTTCCGCCATATGTTCCACAAATTCAAGCACATCTTCGATGGAATTCGTTGCGACTCCGAATGAATCTTCAGTTCCAGTTTCCTTCCAACAAACGATACTTCGTTGAGTGGTATCAGTGTACAGATTAATCTCGCGCAGTTTCTCACCAATTACATCATAGCGTTTGGAAGTTCGACGGCGATAGAAGTTGAATTCCGTTGGTGAATCAACATTATCCAGACCGATTTTTATTTTTGATAACGATGAAAGTTCGACCGACATGTGAGTGTGTCTTCTAACTTTATTTCCATCTTCGTCGATATATTCACTGCGTATAGTTATTGCATCTTTCACCAAAACATAGAATGCTTCGGAGCATGTTGACAACCATAATCTGAAAAATTGAAAAGTAGTAAGGTTGGAAATGACAAGTGTAACTTACAGATCTTTGTACGGCAAGTATTTAATGATAAGGTTAAAGGCTCTTGGAGAAAGAGAGAAAGTAGGAAGAGGCTCGGCCATAGTTACTCTTGGAAGATGAATAGAAATGAAAAACGCGTTGGCTTGGATATGGTGCGCACTGTGAACCCTTTTGCCCTCCTAGTGGAGGATGGACAAGATTAGTCAATAAATACAGGCACAGTGTCGACACCCTCCGTCGGCTATATTGCCGACAAGAGTGCGAGATAGCACGCTTGCAGACTGAAAAGAGAACTTTAATTGTAAAGAGATTGCAAACTTAAAACCATTCTGATTATATTTATTACGGAAAAACAAAACAAGAAATCAAATCTGACACCGTATCTGCACGTCTTAAAAGCTTTCTGAATAATTTTAAATCATCCATTCTTTCTAGAACAACTGAAAATGACCATTTTTCAGAAATCATCGTATTTTATTCAGTTTTGAGACCTGTTACCTAATTCAAGTTCCAATAAATTTCAAATCATTTATTATATCTAAAGCAACTCAATTCCGCCTCCACAACTGTTTTTTTCAGCATAAATGTGTTTGTCACCACTTGAATTCTACTCATACCTCTTTAAAACATATGTTCTACCCCTACTGGAATAATGCGCGCCTGCCTTCTCCCCCCCTCCGGTTCCAAACTCTCCTCCGCTCTGGAGAAACCTCTTCGTTATTTTTCTCGTGTAGCCCTTCAACGGTGCAATTCCAAATTCTCCTCATACCATAACAGTTTAACTATTCTTGACATTTCCTCTATTCGCCATCGTAGAATCAAATTCCAACTAATTTTCCTGTACAAATGTCTCACCGGCTTCATCCACATGCCAGATCTCGCCCTTTTCATCCGCCCATCCATTTCATCCCGGCGCCCTATGCTCCTAACCTGCCTCTCCCCTTCTGCCAACGATTTCTTTTCCAGTACCGTCCCCATCTGGAACTCGATTGTATCTAACACCTCCACCTTCCTTCCCCTATCCGAGTTTTCCTCCCTTATTTGATATAAGTTATATCCGAATATTTACTGTACCATGATTAACCTCCGTCTTTATTCCTGTACACATTATTCGTTCTCCCCCACCTTCAAACTGGTCTCTTGCGGGATCAGTCTGTCGCACCGTTGAATAAACGTTGATATATATAAGATCCGCGACGAGTCGATGAGAAAATTGTCGGAGGATCATTACTCTGCACAACTCCCATTAGAATGCACTATCGATCTTTATAAGAGCAGTGAAGAATCAATAAATGTGTGAGTACCATCTGTCCCTTCTCCTGCCCCTTGCCCCCTTCATTCCAATCAACTACCAGCACTCTTCAGTAGAGTAATTTTGTAGAACAGTATCCCTTTCTACCACAATGACAATTCTCGTTCATTTTGTTTTAGTCCTTCAGGTCTTTATGCCAACTTTGTGTTC
>LR573906.1:0-11538 GCA_900536345.3 Caenorhabditis sp. 39 LS-2015 | reverse complement strand
CCTCCTATGTCTCTTACTCTTCCTTTTTCCCTCTTTTTTATCTCTTTTTTTCTCTTCACGACCTCTGCAAGTCGTAATAAATAAATAAATAAATAAAAAACTACAAACTAGAAACTTCTAGATCTTACCGGCGCCTGTGTAGTGGTGGTTTTTGATGCTCCAAATCCAAAAAGTGCATAACTAGCTGTGAAAAGAAGGAAAAAACTCAGAATTTGAAGATTTTTCATTTAAACTGAACCAGACTGACTGACTAACTGAAAAATCAATACCAGAAGAAGACACTTTGTTTGTTTAGAAACTGTCTCCTTCTCAATTTCCAATCACTGAAATACTGTTGATATCCTTATCAAATCACTTGATTTCTCCTTTCTCTTTTCCTTTTCTCTCTCTTTTTCTCGATCGAAAATTTCGCCAGAATTCGAATTCGTCAATTGATCACTGAATCATCACAGGAAGTGATGTGTCTTGTGATTTTCTATATTTTTATTTTATTAAATTCTTCACTGGTATATTGAGAAAAATGACTGAATCACAGAGGAAAAATAAGAAAAAAATCGAATGCATACATAGAAAAGAAAATGCTCGGCAATTTTGAATAGCACCAATTGTTCAATTTTTTGAAAAAAATGTCAAAGTAGGTCAAGAAAAATCAGAAAAAAATCACCCGGGAAGTCAATAAAGGTAGATCAGGAAGGTTAGGAAAAGTGCGATAATAAGAGAGCTAGTGCTAGCGGAGCTGTGGTGCAGTTCTTCGAGGAGGAAGTCTACTGCCGAGTCGCCTTTTTTGGAGACGACGACGTTGCGGAGTGGGCGGTTTCTGCAACTTATAGATGGTACTACGGCTAGAAAGGAAATTTCACGCTGATAGTTTTTCTAGTTGACCAAATTTTTCTATCTCTACTGGTTCTCGAGATATTCCATGTTGAATGTGGTGCAGTTCAGACTACAAACTACATTCTTTGGTGCTGCTAATGCAAGATTTGGTGCTGCTCGGCTCGCGAGACGCAGAGAAGTCAGAGAAGTTTGGTGCTGCTAAGCGCTTAAGCAGCACCAAAACCGTCTAGCTTCTCTGCGTCTCTCAAGTCACCTTGGTGCTGCTAGGCGCGATTTGGTGCTGTTTAGCTCACTAGACGCAGAGATGCTAGACAGTTTTGGTGCTGCTAACGCGCCCAGTCTGCTAACTACAACTTCCTCGGCTAAAACTCACTTCTGAAACGGTGTATCCAACTCCAACGACACCACCCTTCGCTTCCGAACTTTCTGATCTCCACACTGTGTCGTCCAGGCGTCTAGCTTCACTTGCCAACCCAAATCGATTACTGAAAACAAAACAATTAACGTCAACATTGTACTAGACTAGGGCACCTTCAAATCCATAACAATCGCTATCGGGTAGCTGCCCAATCGATTTTGTTTCGTAATACGGCTGATTTTTCAGCTCTCCATTCGTGATTTTGATCTTTCCATCGTAGCCAATGAATACCTGAAAGCTAGCTTAGACTACAAACTACAAAACTCAATCGTACCTCCAATGAGTCTTTGATCTTTGGCGAGTCCAGATCCTGAACCTTATCCATCAAATAGATGGAAACTCCACTATTCTCATCCAAATCCACAGTCTCTGAGATCTTTTTCGGGAGAAAATGGACTTTTCCCTGGATTTTCTGGTAATTCGGGAACTTTGGAGGTGGGATTTTGGAGAGGAGTAGAGAAGTTGGTTCTCCAAGGAATGCAGGTCCTTTCTCTGATCTGACAACTTTGGAAAGTTGGGATCCGGAAGAGGAGAACTCAACGGCTTGCCAGTCTTGAAGGGAGAAGGTTGGAGGGGTCTGGAAAGCGATGTGTGTATTGTATTGAAATGGGTCTGTCTTTAAATCTATCTTACCACAAGCGGCTCATTAGCTTCGGTTTGTAGGAACTTTCTATGCTTCGGATCCAAATCGTACAAAATTCGATTTTTAGTAGTAGACCTTCGGAGTTCAAGGATCGGCCCCCAGTTGGTGACATGATCATCGGTATCACTCCAGAGTAACAAACTAATGGATTGATCCATTCCCAGGAGCCATAGCAGTTGATCTTTTGAGTGAACAGCGACTGATAGCCGGATGGATAGCATTACAGGCTGGTCTAGACGACTGATATACTCCAAAATGTGGAAGAGTTGTCTCCAGGTTAATTTTTTGAATTTCGGGTGCAAATGGCTAAAATTTGATTGCTTAGTCCATCCGAGTGACAACGTGGCGTCGGGGAATAGGTCTTTTGCTTTTTCCACAAAGGTTGCAGGGTCCACTTCGGTCTAAAATTTGACAAATTGAAAAAATAGAAAATTCCCTCTTTAAAAAGCAATTTTCTCGATACCTCTACACTTCTGGGTGATCTGAACACATTTGCGTGTAGAATTACGGGATACTGAAGTACTGGAGACGTCGGATCCGCCTGGCTGGCGTAGAGGTCTTGCAGTACCGGCCGCACCACCTCATTGGATCGGAAGTTGATTTTGATGGCTGAAAACTTGCATTCCCTCATATTTCCTCAGTTTTTATCTAATTTTTATCTCCAAGAGCATTGCACCTGTGCTCATTTAGTGCACCGCACCTGTCACTCTGTCCTCTTCATCGTAAATCGTGTCGGGGCATAGCTTAACACAGGGAAGACAGGGAAAAGTGTAAAGTTTGGACATTCTCAACAGCTCGAGGAGTGAGTGTCGATAATCTATGGCTGATCTGGTCTGGTCTGGTCTGGTCCCTCTTTGAGAGAAGCGGGAGTGAAGGGGGTAAACATGTTGTAAGGTATATGAATGTCTGTCCCGGGGGAACATGATGGATTACCGTACAGACTGGAGGTCAATTGTGACATTTGGTAGTTGATATGATAAGGAAAAGAAAAAGGAAAACTGGATTGGAAGCCAATATACTGTTAACTGTACACAAAAATAAGACAAAAATCATACCTTTCTGCATAGTGGCCACTTCCCTGAGCCATTCCTTAAAAGTGATTCTGTCCGCAATCTTGGTGTCGGCTTTCATGACCGGAACTGCTCGATGACGGGGTCTTCGGTGCGCTTGCATGAACACGTCGCCTTCTATCATCATGGATTTGTTCAGAAACGGTTCTGGAAAACAGTCGATGTGCCTTTGCTTTTTACATCTACCTAATCCTCCCGATTTTTTTCTAATTATCCCTCCCATTTGCCGCTTGCCGCCAGACGGTGGCCTCAGGCCTCATTAGTGCCCCTGACCCTTGAAAATGATTCCTAATTCCAATTTCCGTCTTTTTTTCTTTTATGGTACGGTTCGCGGTGGATCCAAAAAACCTCCGATTGCGTAACAGTCTACCGTAATCCTTACCATGTAGTTGATCCACTAGGTCCGGCCAGCTGTTCACTCCGTGAGCCACCCTTACGTTTAGCCCGTCGCCTTTGGTCTCGTTTTTCCAAAAGTCCACTACTGACATTCGGGTGGCGCGCATTTCACGGCCATAGTCTGAAAAAGAAGGAATTGGTGCTGTTTAGCCTACAAACTAAAAAAGTATATGGTACTGCCAAAACTATAAAATCTTGGTGTTTAGCAGACCGTAATTTGCATTTTTATGTTGGAAATTCTCCTCAATTCCAAATCAAGTCTCAAATTTCTTCTCCCCCCTCCCACCCCCAATTGGTCAGTTAATCCGCTGACCCTCCATAACCACTAAATGAGCCCGGCTCATCCTATTCCCATCATCTGGGAAACTCTCCCCCCAGATGAATGAAACAATTAGCGACCCCCCGGACCCGGTGCAAACAGAGACGGCTTTGTTTGGCCAACGGAACGGATTCCAAAGAGTTGGCGAGAATCCGAATCCGATTGACACTTTTGAAGAGAATCGGGTTAGGCTCTAGGCGGCTGGTTGGCCAATTGGGATGTGCCATACATAGGTGATGGAATTGGATTTGGCGGATCCAAAAGTTCCCTCAAACAACAAAATCGTCTTCCTCATTCCGCAGAGAAGAAATTCCGGAGTGAAATTGTCAGAAATACACAACGAAGTGCATACAACTTCTTTTTGTTTTGATACTACAACTATGCGGGCCCCCGGGAGACTCATTGACCACCCATCAACTCGAGATTTTCTATGCCAAGGCTCATAAAATGTCTGCAGAAAGAGGGGGGAGGGGAGAAGAAGAGCATATGGTGGTGATTTGTATCCGTATGGTACCTATGCACTAATTATGGCTAATTGGGAAGGGGATGCGAAAAAATGGGCGGTGGTTTTTGAAGGAAAGAGACGGATTTTTCAACTTCTTTTTTTGGGGCTGCTTAGACTACAAACTACAAGATTTGGTGCTGTTAAGTTCTTAAGCAGCACCAAAGTCGTCTAGCTTCTCTGCGTCTCTCGCCGCGTTTTGGTGCTGCTTAAACTATAAAATACAAGATTTGGTTCTGCTAAGCGCGCGAGACGCAGAGAAGTCAGACAGTTTTGGTGCTGCTAATCTTCCAACCAGCGCCGAATTTTTTTTTGGTGCTGCTTAACACTAAAACCTCCTTTTTTTAACTCACGTACCTCTTGCTTCGGAATCCTGAACGTTCGCATTCAGAATCCCAAAAAGCAAAATAATCCTCCACATTTCTACCATCATCTGTGCATCTTTTTTTAACGGATTGTTTTCTAGCAATGCGAAGACGAAAATGAGAGCGTCAACTGAAAAGTATAAAATTTCAAAAAGGAAAAAAACGGGAAAATGAAATGGGCGAAAAATGTCAGATTTTTAATAGAATTTTGGTGAGATGAAGGGAGGGAGGGATGGTGCCCCCTTCCCAAATGATAAACGGGCATTTTATGCAAATTGTCCAAATTTTACGTTTTTCCGAGAGTAGCAAAGGGAGGGATAGAGGAAGAAGAATAGCGTAAAGGGAAGGCGAAAAAAACGGGGCAAAGGACAATAAAAAGGGATTTTGGAAAAGGACTGGAGAGAGGAATTTTTCTGTGGAGATGTGGATAGATGAAACGCAAAAAAGAAATTTGGGAAGCAAAATTGAGAAAAAAAAATGGAAAAATCATAAAAAGACGCAGCAGTCGGGGTAGAGGTTCAGAGCAGATTTATGAGTAATTATGAGAAGGGGGAGGGAGATATTTGCATTTTTGAAAAGGAAGCCTAAGCGTTCAGAATAATAGGAAATTTAAGGAGAAGAAGAAAGGGGAAGGGGACAGAGGAGAAGACTAAGATTTTGGAGGAAAGAAGGAAATGTGGCAAGGGGGAAGAGAAGGGGTGAAGTGGGCGGGGCTTAGGAGGTTCCTGGAAGCTGGAAACTGGAAATTTTCGGGAAAAACCATCGAAAATCAATCGAAATTTCAATTTCAACTCTAATTTCAATTTCCAACCTTCCCCTTCCCTTAGAATCCTCTAAGATGCGCTAAATGAAGGAAGAGCCTTGCCCTATAATTAAAATTGCGTGTGAATTGGATTGGAACGGCGCCGCCCGCCAAAAACACAAAAAATGGGTCAAAAACGGAACGGAAGTGGGGAAAAAGGTGCTAATTAGCAGATTCTCCAAGAATTTCATGTTTCGGACTTAAAAAATCGTACTCCAAAAGCGAAAATGTTAGAAAAAAAAAGTGGCAGGTTATAATTACCAATTCTGACTAAAAAATAGGGAAAAAAGCATTTTTTTTAAAGAAAAAAACGCCTTGTTCAGTCGGTTCTTTTTTCTGGAGACGGGTATTCATTCTAGCGTGAAATTCGATTTGAAAAAAATGGAAATACTGGGATTTTTGGGATTCCATTCCGTTCCGTTCCAAATCCAAATTCCAACCTTTCGAGTTGAAGCCCTCTGGGTTCCGAATCCCCATCCCCTCTCAAAAAAAAACTATAGGCTGGGGGTATCATTGTGAGTGTACAATTGGCAGTGTTGTCTTTTTCTCGGGGATGGGACGTCTTTTTTGCGGATGAGGGCGCTTTGGGTGCTGTCTGTTGGCGAAGAAGAAAAAGCGGGGAAGGGGAGACAGAGAGGAAAGGTAGTAATCAAATCACACGATGCTGAATGGCGGGAAAAAGAGGACGATGGAAATGGGATTTGTCCACCTTTTGAGGGGAGGCGGTTGGGATTGCATGTTTTTGGGGGGAAAAGGGAGAGGATAGTATACTTGAGGTGAGGTGAAAGGTGTATGTATGTACAACAATGAGATTGGAAAAGAAACAATCGAATTTGGAGCAAAGCTTTAAAAAGAAACTTAGGGTTGAAACAGTTAGCCTAGCAGTAATGAGAGACGCAGAGAAGCGAGGCAGTTTTAGTGCTGCTAAGCAGTTAAGCAGCACCAAAGGTTGTAGTTTGTAGCTTTAGCAGCACCAAAACGCGGCAAGAGACGCAGAGAAGCCAGACGGTTTTGGTGCTGCTAAACGTTTAAGCAGCACCAAAACTCTCTCTCTTCTCTGCGTCTCTCGCTAATTTTTGGTGCTGCTTAAGCTCTTAGCCACCAAAACCGTCTAGCATCTCATTGTCAGCGTTCCTCACCTTCTTCAACAATGCTACACTTCTAGGCGCAATTTCCGGACCAAAAAGGCGCGAAAGAACCCATAAAACTCGTCAGTAAGGTGCGATGAAACAAGAGGGTGTTCTGGTCTTGACGGTGACCTTTTGGTATTTTATGACATCTTATCCGTTTATCCGTCCCGCATTGTTACCCCTCGTGCGCGCCTCGTATATATTTATTCGCCCTTTTTCGGCATTTTGGTGTTAGGAATTAGGATGAGTGATTAGAGGGAACGGGGTACACGGGCGGTGCCTGGTATTTCTCGGCAATTTTCAGCCAAAGTAAATTAAAGCAAAGGAATGCGAAAACACATCAATTAGCAGCAACAGTTCGACCTAAAACTCTCTTGAAAAAGGGGTAAACTGGGTATGGTGGATGACATAGTCGGTAGCTGGGGTAATAAAATTAATGGTTCTGGTGAGTGTGTCTTGTCGGCAGAATCACAAATACCTGGCAGTATTTATGGGCTTAAAGGGGACGAAGAATCAGTGAAAAATAGAAAGAGGGAAGGAGAGAGAGAGAATCGGTTTGGAACCGACGTGAAGACGGATAAAGGTGAAGCCAAGGTTAGTAGAGGGGTTCCTACTGTGCGGTGATCCTAGTTTATGCAAATTTTGAAGGCGGAAGCGATCCTCATCCGATCAGGAAACGGTTTTTCAATGTTGGAAAGTTGCAAGTTGCAGAACATCAAATTTCGATAGAAAAACGATTAGTCGCGCCTCATTATCATCATCGTTATCATTATTCTTATCCTTGTCAATGCCTATCAAAATATTATCAAAAGATTTATATCTAACACGAAAAAACAGGATCCTCCTAAATCAAATTTCAATTCAATCCTAAATAACATAGAAATCGATGTAATCTGCCGCGGACTATCCAATAATCTTCCCGCAAAAGTGTATGTTATTGATGAAATTGGATATCAATATCAATATCAATATCAGTGGAATGACGGACTGTGAAATATCACTTTGACAGTTAAGCGACGGATATTTCGGGGAGGGGAACGGGCGGTATTGATGGACGGGGAGCGGGAAGTTGGAAAAAATGACCTGTAGTTTCGGAATGTTCCGATGGATCGGTCAGATAAGCATTTTTATTGCTTGTTTTCCACTCATTTTGGCTTTTATTTTCTATTGTTAGTAGTTGGAAGTTGGTAGTTTTCTGCCCCTCACTATCATCAAAATCAAAAAAAAAACTGTTCAGAAGGTCAAAAAAGGTATGACAGCAGAACGGTTGGAAAAGTGACTGCGGGAGAGAAGACAAAAGCGAGAAGAAGGAGAAGAGGAAGGAGAACTTGATGTTCTTCTTCTCCACCTTCCACCTTCTCCCTGTCTCAAATCAAATTAATCGAATGTGAACGGTTGATAAGTGATAAGAGACGAGACGCAGACATGGGAATAGGTACGAGAAAAAAACTGCTGATGATGAAGATGATGATGGTGTTGAACCTGTCTTCCCCTTTTTGTTTTTGGAAGGGAGAGGTGAAACGATGGGCGGTGTAGAGAGGGCAATTGACCGCCATCCGGAGCGGAGGAGACGATAATCCGGGAGAGGAGGATTGGCTCCGCCCAGGGCTTCTTCTTGATGGATCAAGAGAGTCGGGGAGGTGAGAGACTCGGGGAGGTAAGAGACGCGGGGGAAGAGAGCGTTTGGTGCTGCTAAACATCATGGCAGCGCAATTTGGTGCTGCTACGAGGTTAAGCAGCACCAAAATGACCGCAAGAGGCGCAGAGAAGCTAGTGGGTTTTGGTGCTGCTTGGCGCTTTAGCAGCGCAATTTGGTGCTGCTTAACGTTTAGCAGCACCAAACCAAACTGTCTGACTTCTCTGCGTCTCTCGCGGTTATTTTGGTGCTGCTTAACCTTTTTGAAGCACAAAAACTCTCCACTTTCTCTGCGTCTCCCCCGAACACTTTGGTGCTGCTCTAACTACAAACTACAAATCTTGGTGCTGCTAAGCGCGCTTTAACGGATTCAAGCGGTCTCTCCTTCAATTTTCAACTAAAATTTCCTTCCCGTCAATGTTGGTGCTTTTGGTTTGCGACAGGTGCACACAGAAGCAAGGGATATTACCTCATAGATGGTACCTATACATAATTGTCACGTTATGTGTGTTTATATAACCCCAGCCTCTACGGTGGACAGAATGAGTCAATAGGAGAGGAGGATATGTCATGGATACGGGCTTATATAACCGCCAACAGAAAATAGAAAAGGAGAAGGATGGGTGGACGGATGGATCGAAATTATAGGGTTCCTGGGGGAGAAGCTGTTCAACTACAAACTACAATTTATTTTGCTGCTAGTCGTTTTTCTCTCAAAAAATGATGTTTGTGGGAGTTTTTTTTCAAAACGACGACAACAACTGAATATATTTAGTCTGGGTGTTGAACCGTGACCAAAACGGCAAAAAGTCAAATTTACAATATGGGAGGGGGGAAGCAATGGAATTATAATAGATCTCTGTCTCTGGTTCTGTCTCTGAATCTGCATCTGACCAGTTTTAGCGGGAAAATTTTACTTTTTTCAAACGTTTGACTTAGCAGCACCAAAACTTGTAGTTTGTAGCTTAAGCAGTACCATGATCAGAGCTCAATTAGCCAGCTAGGAAAAGGAGAAAAAATCTCGATGAAAAAAAAGGAAAAGTGTCAAGTCCGCCTCGTGCCGTCCCATCCCATCCGTCCCTGTGTTCATTACAAAATTGACATGCGTCTGTCGTTTTTCGCGTGGCTTTTTGCCCATTTTCCTCAAGTGTCATGCACGAGACACTGTGAGATTTATGGAGACGCAGGGGTCGCAAAAGTGTCAAGAACATAATCGACGGAGTTTTTTTTCGTTCCCTCCTGGTTACACAAGGCACAAGAGATAATTAGTGCGGGGACAGTGGAAGGATGGATTCAGAAAGGGGAAGAAATTTGATTTGGTGTGGTTTTTTGGCGCCAAATTCAAATTTCGACTCAAATCCAATGTTCAAATTTAATTTTGATGGTGCTGTTTCAATTTGTTCCAAAATTTTGTGAAACTTTGTAAAACTATTCCGGAAATACACTGATGAGCTAGCGAATAGTGGTCTGTTCGTTCATTAGCACGCGTTTCTGTTTCTGGTAATTTGAACCACCCGAATGGACCATTTCAGGGTCATTATCATCATTAATATTAGTTAACTTGTGTATTTCAATTTTGCAGAACAAGATGACTGGGTTCTGAGGGAATTTGGAAAAGAATGAATGGGTTAAGGAGATAATTGAAAATTTATGATGGTGGAGGAGAAGAAAATAAGGAAATTTTGGGAAAATGTTGTTTTCAAAATGTTTACGCTCATTGTCAAGTGTATCGTAAACTTCTCGCAAAATTCGCTCTTAAGCCCTTATTTTACACCCTTTTTGGACCACATGGAACACGGATCACAAGTTCTTGAGAATTGAAACATAAACATTCCGCTTTTCCTTTTTCCTTTCCTTCTTCACGTTTCTTTTTACATGAAAAATGTTTCGGGTAGTGCAAAATATGAGGATCATGGTGCACACGCGGGAAAACGGAGGTCGGGAGCACATTAGGTGTGTGGGAAATGGTGACAGCTGTCTGTGCCGAGTATTTATATGCATATATGGTACACATGAGAGAGGGGAGTGTCATAACTGTCGAAATGGGCAACGGAAATTGCAATATGGAAGGCATAAAAAGCTGGGGAATGATAGAAAGGAAGGTTTTGGTGCTGACGACAAACTACAAGCTTTGGTGCTGCTAAACGTCTAAGCAGCGCAGTTTGGTGCTTCCTTGCAACACCAAGTCTTAGAGCGTTTGTATATAAGATTTTGAATAGCAAAACCTACCGTACACCTTGCACCCCACCAGATTGTTGTTCAATCTAGCAAAAAACCCACTCCAAACCGAAATCAAATCACTCTTCTCCTCTCCTCCCGAACCGTGAAATTGATACCCCTTCTGGAGGCACTCAAATGTGTGCTCAGGGCTCACAGATTAGGTTATATGTGTGCATATTTGGAAGGAAGCGGAAAAAGAGACAAGTGGGGGTCAATGTGCAATTAGTCAAGTGGTTTTTGGGTGGGCAGATCCACAGATGCGACACCGGGTTCGGTTTTTTTCAAAAAAGGGGAAACGAAATTGGAATATTCAACATTCAAATTGAATCCGAGTGGTATACTGTAGATTAGCACTGATTCGTGGTGAAGGAGGGAGAAGCAGAAGCGTGACGACTGTACTGCTTGTCGGCCTGCGGAATTTACATAATCATCGGATTTGTTATAATTATAGGATATTGAATGAAAAGGAGGAGTGGGTGGCTAGCATATCGAATCATTTCCGCCGAAATGAACACCAGTGTACTGGCGAACTTCCAGTTTGTTTGAAAGTGTTGGAAGGAGGTTTTGGTGCTGCTTGAGGGGTTAAGCAGCACCAAAACTGTCTGATTTCTCTGCGTCTTGCGTGCTTAGCAGCACCAAAGTTAGGTGAGAGACGCAGAGAAGCTAGACAGTTTTGGTGCTGCTTAAGGCGCTAGCAGCACCAAAACTGTCTGGCTTCTCTGCGTTTCTCGCCGCATTTGGTGCTGCTTAGCGCTTTAGCAGCACCAAAACTCTCCAACTTCTCGGCGTCTCCTCTTTTGGTGCTGCTAACACTACAAACTACAAGTTACCGAACTATTACGATACATATAAATTCCCACACTGCGCAGGAATGGAATTTAAAATGGAAAATTGAGAACGAAAGCGAACACATTTGCATGAAATGAAGTATATCTTCTCTTCTTCCTCTCGAAAATAAAATGAAGATGATAGTACTTGAGAATCACTTGAGAGTGTAAATTGCCTAAACACCCGAGCATTGGTTCGCAAAACGGACAGACATATGCATATGCGATATGTTTGCCGAGTGGAGGATGCGTACCATACCGTAATGTATATTGCGTAGGGGTCAAAATCTTTATTTTATGAAAAAAAGGCAAAGTAAAGCAAACCGGGCTTGTTTCGGGATAAGGGTGAGGGGGAGATAACTGATTGTGAGCTGAG
>LR573891.1:0-13308 GCA_900536345.3 Caenorhabditis sp. 39 LS-2015 | reverse complement strand
TCTTGTCAGTCTACTTCCGAATTGGATTTCTCGCATTCTTGGTCATATTGTTATTGCTTCTTGACTGCGTAAAGGCTCCAATTTCCGCTCAGTTCTGGAACAAAGAAGAATTCCTGTCAAACTGGGAAGATGCTTCGATGGAATCAGATCTTCATTGCCTGCCACAAGATGTTCTTTCTGGTTTTCGGACTGTTCGGAAACGTCAACCTATTGTGCATCATATTCTCCACTCCCAAACTGAAATCTAAGTCTTGTAAGTGTCTTTCCTTCCCTTTCCCGTTACCCGAATCGCTTCAGCTCTTCTCCAAAGTGTCCAAAGTTCCGCCCACATCATCTGTCTCATCAACAGTTTCCTCGACATCTACCTGCTCCTCTCCGACACTGTCATCCCTCGATACTTCTGCTACCACATCATCTTCCCGGTTATCTTCTGTTTCTGTGTCCAGGCAACTATCATGTTCTGCATTCTTCTCGACCTCTTCCTGAATCTTTTCTTCCCGATGGCTCTCCGGAACATTGCAAACTGGAAGTATGTCCTCGTCATGTCCCTGTGTCCTTGTCTCCATTCTGTTGTCATTGTCATCTACGGATTCGAGAATCTCGACGATACCCTGTTAGTTCTATGTAACCCGTCATCAGGTAAATGAGTCATCTTAAGCTCCCAAACATCCTTATTTCTTCTAGCATTGCCACGCACCGTTCGGAGATTTGCCTTCTACGGAATCGCTATTATCAACACATTCAGTCTTTTCCTATTTCTTGCTCTGATCTGCATCTTTCAGAGAAAGAGTATGACGTGTTCTGTTTCCTTGAAACCGTTAACATGGTTCCAGGTCAGAAACGCAGCTACTGCTCGAAACTGATGACTCATCTGAAAGTGTCCGCCGCCTTCTTCATCGTCTCCACCTATTTCTGCACATTGGCTGCAAGTTTTCTGATTATGTTAGGTTACACCGGAGAAGAGTTCCATAACATGATCACCAACTTGGTAAGTGATAACTTAGTTGTCTTCTTCTGATGAGATCTTCCAGTCAACAACTGCCATGTTTGCCTATTCTCACACTTTCTACACAATCATCTGGAGGTCTTTGGAGTATCGGAAAAGGTTTTTCAGTTTGTACTCATCGAGTTCGGATTCTAACACCGTGCATGTCACACCTTTATGGATCAGAAAGGGCGGACAAAGTGTGACATAAAAAAGGAAATAATCACCGAAAAATAGATTGGTTTTCCTGTTATGTTCTCTTTCAACTGATTTCCGGCGGTTTTATTGGGTGTTATTCTCGTTTTCCTGATCGAACACTACTAGAATGCAATTTATTTTATGTAGAGCAGTTCTCAGATAATCGTTGCTCAAATGTCTGATATTCTCTTTCTGGATATAAACAATCTTTTCAGTTCCTGCTTCTTTTTATTGATCACAATAGTTATCTGTGTCGCAAGCGATCATTTCGCAGATGGCCGGGAACGAGTTGGCACAGCTGATTGGGGTCCAGGAAACCTGAATTATTCGATATTCAAACAATCAAACTGAGATATATTCTACCGTTCCATCGCTGTATTTCATGTCGGCAATGCATCCGGAACGGGAGGAAACTGATCCGGAAGATGGGTCAAGCTGAATTGGAAACCATTGAAAGAAAGAAGGACGCACTTGATCTCACCGGAAGAGTCGCATTTCCAACTGGCTGATCCCAGAACCATGTTCCATTCTGTGCGAATAGTCCATTGAAGTAGGCGTTCTCCTGTTGCCTTTTATTCATGAAATCTGAAGAGAAAGAAGACGTTTGAAGTGCATCGCAGTATTCTACTCACTCATATTGAATTGCCTTTTCTCTTTGGTGAACTCGGTCGTCAGATACTTTCCCTGAGCATGGCACGATGCTTGACCAGCATGCCACGACTGTCTGTAGTATCCACTATCGACACAAACAGCATAAACTCTCGGGACATTGGCAGTCGGAATCACGTATTGTGTGGTGCTGTTCGGACAATGACAGTTGGTTTGAAGCATCGCGTGGCGCATCTCTTGGGTCAGATTCCGGTCGCTGGCCCCGAATGCCATTCCAGGGGAACTCATTCTCTTCATTGTCGTTTCGAGACCCTTACCGTACATGTTGACAGTGGAAACGGAGAATCCAGAAGAGAGAAGTTGATCTGTGTACGGGAATGGATCTCCGCTGGAAATAAGCAGGGCATTGCATCTCGTTGGAGCGTGTCACTCACCCGAAACTGCCAGAGAAGATGACAATCATCTTCTTGTAATTGTCTCGGAACCCTTGAGTGTTGCTCAGCATGTGCAATGTGATATTGAGAGGACTGGAACAAAAAGGGAAAATATTTTAAATAATGACTTATTTTGTTACTCGTCAATGTATTGTCCGCTAGTTTGAGCCACAGGAATGTTTCTCAAATGAGCCAGTTGGTCGGTAAGATCACTGCGAGATTGAAGAGTGTTCAACTCGACTTGCTTGAACAGGAAAAAAGATCTAACTTGTCATAAACAGTTTCTTCTCTTACCACAGTAGCTTCTATACCAGAAACAATTATGGCAATTCTGGTACTGCGCGGGTCATCGTATGCGGTTCCGATCTGCATATCGGCAGTGAAGAACGAGTCGATTTTATCGTAGATCTGGAGAATTGATGGATATGAAGCAAGAAGAAGTGAGAACTCACGAAAGAAGTGTTGGACAGGTACGAGTTGTCGACAATGAAGATGATGTCGAGCCAGAGACGATCAAGGTTTGTCCCGCATTGCTTATCATCCACGGATTCGACATCTACAAGAGCTCGTGTGGAATCGGGGACGTTTCCCTCCGAACTCACTGGAAACAAGAAATGCGAGAGCGAAGAGGGAAACAAGCCTCATGATTAGTTTTGCTGCACTTCTCCGTGCAACCATCTCTTTTTATAGCACCGGCGAATGTCATCGCAGTTACGCAGAGAGTTTGATGTCACCGTGAGCCTCCCCCACTCCATTGATAAGAATCTGATCATTTGGTCAGGAAAAATGTCAAAGTTACGATTCGTTTCATCTAGCGTCATGTTTTATTCAAACTAGAAAATTCAGCGGGGTAAGTGTATCATATAATTTATTTTCAACTTCGTACAACAAAAACAGTTTTCAAGTGGTGTCACAGAACCAGATAAGTCATCATATATACATGATATGGAGCATTTGAACCCGTTCATTCCGGGAATGTTTGACAGTTTAAGAGTAGGCTCGGAACTTGGAGAGCATGGCGATCCAGAGGAACACCACCAAACTCATGATCGTTCCGTTCATGATCCACAGAGGTTTCAGTCCGAGATACGTGTAGATGTACCTGAAACAGAAACTGATTCCAGATTTTGATAGGTCAACTTACGAAGCGTATGTCGGGGTGATAACCAGAACAATGTCGTCGAGAATAACAGCAGCTCCTTGCATGACACTCTGAAATCTCTTTTCGGGTGAAATGTTTACAGTTCGAACTCACCTGATCAATGTTTCCCAGAATTTTGGAATAGATCGTGTCAAGAGAAATAGCGGAGGATGGCATGGTCATTCCGAAGACAAAGACCATGCAGCAGAGGAAGACTGCTGGCTGCGGGGCGATTCCTCCGTCACACCACGGATACTTGTCCGGATCGCAACCAGATCCATCAGTTGCATTGTACATGGCGACTTCGACTCCGATTGTGTTGTATGGGTAGGTTACGACGTAGAGCATTACGAACATGGTGATGGAAAAGAGGTAGATGAAACGGGGTTGAACTCTGAAAGTATGCAAAAATAAGATGATTCGAGGAACGCGCACACTCACATAGTTCCCAGTTTGCAGAACATGAAACTGCCGATGACAAACATGGAGAGAAGTCCCGAGCCGCCCATGAGAACGGAAGTAATTCTGACAGTCTCAATACCAGTCCAGCCGTATTGCACCATAAGAAGAATCGGCATGAGTCTGAAAGCATGTCTTTCGGAAATGTCTCTGAATTGTAAACTGACGTTCCAATGGATCTGGCGGTCATTGTCTTTCCGCATTTCGCAATCCAAACTACGAAAACCAAAATCCAGTTGATATTCGCCTTCTTTATCTTCTCGATTCTCATCTTCAGGCCTTCCCACTCAAAGATCGATGGCTTCTTTGCTGAAAGTCATCGAGCATTAAAACGTAGTCATCGCTGTCTCTTACGCTTTTTGGTTTTCAACTTCCGTGGAAGCTCTTGCATTCCAAAAACGATAATGGCAATCGAAATGAAGTTGGTCGAATTGGCAATCCAGATCGGAGCAGAGTAGACGTGGAATTTGACATGAGGGATGATGGTGAAACCCGGGTATGGGATAGTTGTGAAAGCCATTTGGATCACTAAACTCAATATTTTCCTGATGAACAATTCAATTTTTACGCTTACATGGACCCATAATAATCGAGAGAACCATGGAAAGCGACATTGTTGCGAAGGCCTTGGAACGATCTTTCGGCATGGAAATGGCGGCGATATAAGCACGGAGAATGGATGGAGAACTGCCGGAAACATCGAACAGAATGTAGCAGAACATCATCATGTATCGTCTTCCAGTTGGAACATATTCGATGCAGAGATACAGAACACACGCGACAATTGCAATTATACGTCCGGCGATCAGAGGCCATCTGAAATACAGAAATTCAGTATGAAACAGATGCAGAGGGAAGACATACTTGATGGTTTTATACTTGAAACTCCACACAGCAAATACGAGAACGAAGACAGCATGAGCAGCTTTGGAAGCGGAACTGGCGATTCCGAAGAACTGAACAGTTGCTTCTGGATCGATTTCTCTCATGTACGGCCACTCGCTCATGTGCACGGCGGCTCCTTCGATTGCTCCGAGAAACGAAACGATGGCGGTGATGTAGATCAGTCTCCAGTTGGTTTCCTCGGCATCGTCGTCGGAAAGGGTGAATCCCGAATCTGCCATAACCGATATCATGCTCAGATTAAGAAGAGAAACACTTACCATCGATCTTCTCGAGTGACTTCTCCGACTCTTCCTCCTTCTCCATCGCAGGAGTTCCAGTGATTCGGAAGATCGGATCAACCGATTTCTCGGAATCGACAACCTTCTGCTTCATAGTTCGACCGACCAGCCAGGGCCAGTTCCTTTGCAATGAGTATCGGGGAACAGGGACTCTGAGAGGAGGTACTTTCGAAAGTTTGGATAGCGGTTTGTCGTTGAACTTTCTGTGCGGACAAGGAGGTCGCGGAAGCTCCTTCCGCACGGACAATTTGCTTTCGATCGCGGAAAGAGGCGATGGAAAAGGAGGAGAACACAAAGAGCAAACAGGCGGAAAGAAGCAGAGAAAGAAGAAGAAGAAGAAGAAGAAGGAGTGCTGTTGTGTTCAGAGTTATTCATGTTACAATAAACCGTATTTAGCGAGAAGGGTGCACCCTGGCAATCGAGATACATGGATAGGCAAGCATGAGTTTTTCAATGTTTGTGGAACAAAAACATTCGAGTCTAACAATTATTAGATGAAAGTTTCATTGTGATCCGGACAAAAAATGGCGGATGTGACTGGACAAGCTGACTAAATACAGCAATGAGACCAAAGTTTGTACGAAACAAACAAGGCATGATCGAACTGGGGACTGAAATGATGCGATGGAATAAAGTACAGACGACGTTCACTTTTATCATGTTCTTTTCCACTTTCCCTCTTCGTCAAAGTTGACAGCTGTTGATAGAAGGAGACTTGATGGCGCCATCAGCATCTGTAACTGAGTTATACAAGTTGTCGACTTGTTTCTGGTCCAAAAACATTTGTGTAGTACTAGCAGCACTCGGTTCACATGTCCAGTGACTGCAGCAATCACAACACACACACCACTGAATGTATCATTTCAATGGTTTACTTTTCCTCTCCAAAAACAGTTGACAGTCGTGATAGGGAAGTCAAACAATGGAGTGAAAAAGAGAAAAAGTGTCTGAGATAGATCCTTCCAAGTGGACAGTCATCGTGTTTTGACTGAGACCGCCGCCGCAATGACACCATCTGCAAACATTCGTCATTCCGAGAGAAAAGGCGAGCAAAAACTTCTGGTTGTGTCTGTTAATCAGCACAACACGATCCGTGTTCAGGTGTCGCACATTGTTCTTCGAGAGAGAGTCTCTGAGAACTTGGGTAGCAAAAAGGAAAGTTGACGTGGGTAACCGCAAGCACAGAACTGCTTTTTGTGACTTATGAACTGTGTTTCAGATCACAAAAACAGATCAAACTATTTCAGATCAAATAAGAGATTTAAAGACGTTTAGGATCTTTCTTTTTAAATTTCGCCTTAAGATTTATAAAATTGAAATCTTCTCAAATTCAAAAAGAATCTAGATTTGCACTGGAGCCTAGTAGTATGAGTGATTTGATCAAGCAACTCAGTAGGCTCCACTTAGCTACACTGATAACATTTTCTGCCCTCGAACGGTATAAAAGCTGACGTGATAAGAGTTTAGTCTGACCAAAATGCAGTCATATTTCTTTCTGGCAACACTTTCCGTTCTCTACCCATCAGTTCATGGTGCACCGGTGACCTCGAGGTACGTTATGAAATTGAATGATTCTCTTCAAAAACTTCTGTTCAAGGTCGAATCCGGAAAAGACAATTACATTGGAAAACGAGGTGGAAGGGAACATCACAAACTTGCGCCATGATTCCTTTGTTGTGAGCTTATCTCTGATTATTGTGATAGTGACTGCTCTGTTGGTCACTTTGATTGTCGCCGTGTTTCTTGTCAGAAAACTATCTTCTCGCCTCGAACGGACAAAATGAAAGTATCGCCGTTGTTAATCATGTTTTCTGAGATATTCGTATTCATTCAAAATGAGAAAATGAGATGCATAAAGAAGTGAAAAAATGAGAGGGGAACATAAGTAAATCAACATAAGTTTTGATATTAAACGGGACCACGAGGAGAAACCAAAACTGCAATGGGAGATTCATGGTTTTGAGAGAAATAATTAGGAATAAATTAGTCAGTAAATCGGATCACTTCTTGACTTTGCTCTCCTCCTCCTCTTCCTCCTCCTCTTCATCCTCTTCATCCTCTTCATCTTCATCGTCTTCCTCCTCCTCATTCTTCTCTTCCAACTTGAGAGCATCTTGTTCTTCTTCGAATCGAACCATCCGAATTTTCTGCAACTCTGTCTGCAGTTCGATGATCTGCAACTCGGCATACTTTATGGCTCCCTTCTTCTCAAGCTCTATATATTCCAGTTTCAACTGAATTCTCGCGAGAGCCTGTTTCAGGTTATCGATCTGTTCATCCTGATCCTCCACTCTCTCCGTTTTCTCGTCGACAAGAGTCTGCAGTCTTTTCCTCTCCGCACCGTCTTCTTCAGCTCCATGTTTGATTTCAACGTGAAGATTCTTGAAAGTCTTATCCGATTCCTCGATTAGTTTTCTCAAACGCGCACTCTCTGCCTTCTCCCACTCAACCTGGTTCTCGGCTCTCATTATTCTTCCAAGACTGATCGTGTTTTCGTTTTGCAGTTTGTCCACCTTCAACTGCATTTCGTTCTGGATGGCCATAATTCGTTTTTGGTACAGTTGCTTGCAGACATCAACTGTGTCTGGAAACATTTGATTATGACAATTTATAAAGTTTTTTTTAAAAAGTTTCACGACTATAAATATCGAAGAGAAACTTACTATTGCTGGCCATCAATACGGATCGTTCGAGTTTCTGCCAGAGATGACGGTTATTGCAGTATTCTTTATGAGCTGGAAAAGAAAAAAAAGGACGTCGATGAAGAGTTTCCGGGGGAACAACTAACCGACATCGTTGAAGATGGCCTTCATCGTTTTGAGATATGCGGCGACTCCCAGCGGATTTTCGGGATCAAAGTCGAACTGAGTCTCGTCGTTCATCTGAAACAGAGACTGAGGCAGTGTGTTTTCAATTCAAATGTGGATAAAAGGAGACGTGGAAGAGAGTGGATATGTCGTTGAATAAGAAGATATAATTTAGTGGGAAAATGTCAAAAAATGACAATGAGAACAATGACCATTGGCGGCCTTTTGCAACAATCCAACGTGGCAACTGTATTCGGAAGAGAAAAACGGAGAAGTGGAAGAGAAAGGACACATGAACTAGCAGCGAATTGAAACGAAGCACGAGGGCGGAAAGAAACGGGGAGACATACTTGGCAGCTAGTGATAATCCTTAAGAGGTCAGAGACACGCAGAGCGATCGAACACAAGGGCGACGACGCTTCAAAGGTTGTTGTGCGACGGCAACGTGAGCACAATTAGTAAGATGAACTGAGTGTTCGATAGCAGAAACAGAATGCAGATACGCAGATAAAAGGTGTTGCGAACAAAATGTGGATGGATGAGAGAAGGAAATGGGAAGAATGTGCGCCAACTGAACTACGTTCGGTACAATCAACTCCACAGTGATTGACTTTCAGAAATCATAAGAGATACTTACTTTTCTGGTCGATTTGGTCGGTTCTTCGATTACCATTGGCACTGGCTCTATCATGGTGCGGCACAACTTGTTTACGAAATCTTCGTGCATATTTTTGATTACAGAATCCATATTACTTATTCTCTTCTGCATTGCGTCTACCTCGGTCAGGCGGAAATCTTCAAATTTTTCAAAGTTTTGAGAAACACTCAAGTGACAGTGATTCAAGGTATTCAAAATAAGTATGCAACTAGTATAAGTGTCTTTCTCCTTTTCTCCAAACGCGACAAATAAACTCACATTCGGTTGCCTCGGTAACGCTTTTCGTCAGCTCCTGAAGACATTCTCTCTGGGTCTCAGTCGCATTGGGTCCTAGAAAACGGAGAAAGTGTAAAGCAAAGAAACTTCTAATTTACCCATTTCGAAAGCAAGTTTTTCAATTTTCCCGAGGAAAAATGATGCCGGTTCTGGGTGCTCTGGGTCAAATTTAGAGGACATGATACGTCTATGAGAGGGCAAATGGGCTGTGGTAAGTGGTAACTTATGACGGGAAGGACGCGAAAGACACGCCTCGGTCTTCTCTGTGTCTCCGCGTGCACCCACAGTTCCGATACGGTTTTGTTTTTAAAAACAACTCGCTTGCTTCTCTTTCGCTCGCTCTCTCAGACTTGTCACAGCTTGGCACTTGAAACAATCAAAAAGAGAACTCCTGTCGCGAATGAAATGTAATCTTTATTGATGGATCAAGTAATGAGATCATTGAAACTAAATTCTATTGATAACAGCCAATATCTCGAGACCATCGGGGTTTTGTGTGATAATGAAATGTTATTGGACTCATCAAAGGTCCCGAAACATACTCGGCATCGGAATGGACGCACTTCAGATCGGGTCGTTGAGGAATCTGAAAGTATTTCTGTCAAAGTGTTGTTCTCGTAAATAACTTGCCTCACATCCCTCATTATTCGGGCAAACTGATAATTTCTGTTCTTCAGAGATTGCATAATACTTGTCGAAATAACATTTGAAAACTATCGGAAAGAAGTAAGAATGCACTGGAAGACGGGATTCCAGAGATCGTATCGATGAGACATTCAGCAGTCTGAACACGAAACAAAGCATGCAATCTCTTCTCTTGTGCTGCCTAACCTTTCAAAATCCCGTTGAAAAGAAGTCAGCACAGTTTCGTTGAGCTTTAGTTCCCCCTGCTCAACATATGCACTCTTCTCATACAAAAAGGAATCATTTCCATCTGCGTCAACTGGTTTCTGGATATGAATCAGGAAGTTTTCTCTCATCAAATGCGTGTCTTTGTCCAGAACATTAAAGGATCGATGGATCCACATGGAATCCAGGTTGGCAGGTCTCGCAAACAACTTGCCCGTATCTTCTCGAGTACCATGCATCAAATGACCAAACTGTTCTTCCATTTTGATTTCCGACAGACTTGCTTTGTTGGAAAAAGAGAATTCTTTTCGGTTGTAATGGAATGTTTTGATTTGAGGATAGAGGAAAGAGTAGGCTGCGAACTCGTCAAAGTAGGAATCGAATCCGCGAGGAAACAGGACATCGTCGAGATCGAAGAAAGTGATGAACGTGGCAGCCTCTTTGTACTGCAACAGACAGTCCGTGTGGGCACCAGCCTGGTTTCTGAATTCTGTGTTCGAGTTCGGCTCAATGGCGGACTTGGATGCATTCGCAAACTTCATACGCATCCAGTAGTCGACAGTCACGTATCCGTGTTTCTCATATTCTTTTATCAATTCGAAGTACGAGTCAACCATACTAGTGACATACAAGTGTAAATGTCCTCCAAATCTACGGGCCACGTGGGCATGCACCAGAAACAGCTGCCATTGTTCCGCGACGAATTGAGGTGATAGGCAGATGATAACGGGAGAAGGAGAAGTGGTTCGTGCGGGTGTGAAGGGGATCTGCACCGATGGTAATCAATGGTATTAAGTGCAAGAAAACAGAGTTGGTTCACCTGCATTTTGATGTCTCCGGAAACAATTTCTAGACTATTCAGTCCAGGAAGTAAGTTGGCTTTGGCAACAACATTTATGTAGTCGCAGGAGGAATATGCATCTCTGGAAACAAGTGATCTCATCCTTGCTTGCAAATTCTTCCTTACTTCAAAAGTTTGGCTGCTACAGTAACTGCTGAGCTACCGTTTGAACCGGAAAGTTGCATTCTGTACTTGGAGATGTCTCTCATAGTTCTTCTGTTCAACAACAAAGCAATTGCTACCGCATTAGGACCAAGTGACTTGGACTGCGGATAGTAGTATGCATTGACAATATAAGCGTCAGTGTTGGTTATTGGATAAGGAAACAGTCGAGATGTTATTCCGTTTTTCACAGAATCATACAGCTTCAGATAGACTTCACCCTCATTCAAAATTGCAGTGACCACGAAAACGATAACAGTATAAACGAGAATAACAGCAAATAACCACTCGTTTCTCTGTAAAATTATGCATTTTTTGCAATGAAGTTAAGAAAAATCGAATGCTTACCAGAGGAATGGCTTGCATAAAATGAGAAGACAATCGAATAAACTAGCGAAAACAGAATTTGTGGGCATCGAGACAGTCAGGAAGGCATCTCCTCGAAAGATCTCCAGCCAGTCGCTTTCTGTTGACTGAAGCAGTTTGAACCTTTTCCGGAAAGACACGCTCCGACAGTCGGCGATGATGAAAACGTTCAAGTGTTCAGACCATATATTCAACTTTTGATCTCCCAGTTTTTACATTTTGTCCTTTTCCTAGTCATGTTTCCTTCAACAAAATCCACCAACAAGTCTCTCGACCCTCCTCAAGTCTTTGACCATCTGCCATTGACCATTGGCCGACAACTCTCCTCTCGATGTTTGTGTTCTCGCATCAGTCGCCCTCATATTATTTACTGGGAATCCCTCACGTCACAATTAGTTCCGGACCGTCGCTTTTGGATGGTCGAGAAAGCGAAAAGGGTCGTGTGCAGTTTGGAATCGGCAGCTGACTTGCCAGATTATCTCAGACTAGGTGAACTTCCTTCGCGAAAGGTTTCCACTTTCTCACAGTTTTTCAAGTTTTTCCTGGTCAAAATATACCCAATCCTTAGTCTTTCCCTAATTTCTTCATCTGAAAATACACCAGACTGCGTTCTCCAGAATGTCCTCCACCATCTCGTCTCCCGTTCAATTCGATTCCTTCGAAGATTTCCTCGCTGGTTCTATAGTTACTGTTGTAAGATTTTGATGAAAAGGCACAGAGAAACTCGAGAAGTTAAGGTATGTGTTGTGGGTGCCCTGCTCATGGGTCTGGTAATTCTGGGCAGTCTGCGGATTCCTTCCATGAAGTCTTCGTTCGGAATCCTCACAATCAACCAGAATGTTGCGGAAACTGTCGCATGTGTTGCCTGCTTTTACGTATTCTTTTTCGGATACACTTTGTAAGTTTAAGAGCATGTTGCTTCTCAAGAAGTCTTTTAGGGGAATCGAGGGAGTGATCCAGTACAGTTACTTGGTCGGCGGAGTAACTATTATCATGTTACATATCATTCTGACGAGCTTCCTGTTGATTTCCTTAAACCGTCTCTGCGCGATCGCCTTTCCAATTGCATACAATTTTGTTTTCAAGTTCGCTTTGAGTCAAAAAACTTATATAATCTCTGATTCAGCCAAAAATTTATGATTGTGCTTCTGGTGGCCAACTGGCTCATTCCGTTCTCCTACAGTATCTATTTACTGGCCATTCGTGAGTTTCAGGTCTAAACATCTCCCAGAATACAGCATTTAGGACAATGTACTTTTGCAATCTACCACTATGGTTGGTACTTCAGCGAAGTAAAAAATGAAGTGAGCAGATCATAAAATTTGCGGTTTTCTAGTTTGAAGCCTTGCAGATGTGCGGTTCCCAGTTGGCAATCTACAGAGCGTATCCTCAAATTCTGTTGATTCTGATTACACTCGCTGCAGATCTTCTGACTCTTTGTTTACTTCTTCTGCTCAGAGTTTGTCGTTTCTTGACCAACAAGCACGTAGAATATGATGTTATAGAACCGCCTGTTCAAACTGAAAAGTGCCGAGGCGAAGAAGAGAGAGATGAACTTTGCGCGTCAAGTTCTGGTCCAGGGAGCAGTCTTCCTAATGCACGGTGTCTGGTACGACTACGGGCGGAACGTGATGCCGGGAATGTCAGAGAACTGGAAGATCTTCTGGACGACTTCCTTCTCCGCTAATCTGCTGCACGTCTTCGATCCGTCAGTCAACCGAACTTCGTTCTTTCCACCTATGCACGTATTAATATTTCAGAATGATCGTGTTCATTTGCAATATGGAGTTTCGAAAGTGGCTGGTCAGTATTGGAAAAACAAAGAAAATCAGTAAGATGCAAACAGTCGGAGTGATGTCGACGTCGATGGCGAACTCGAAGTAGTTGGTCACATCACGCTTATGATTGATCTCTGCGCCCCTTGCACATTGCTTTTGGCTGCCGGAACTTTGATTTTTTCTTTTCCTCTGCATGTTATCAGCCGACAAAATGAACTTATGATTTCTAAAAATACGTAAATAAACTATTTGTCAAGTCCATTTGAACAGCTCACCAAAAATGGCATTTCTGTAGTTTTTGATGATGAACATGCTGGGAAGTGGGTCAAAAACAGGGAAAAGAGACACGGTACACGAGAGAACTTGACTGATGATATCAACGGAAACGTTGAAGAACGCGGTCCCGAAACTGATGCTGCAGGGAAGATGCATCAAGAAAACGGGGATGACGGTTTGGAGGACGAGGGCATAGAACAGTTGGGATTGGAGGGCTCGATAGGAGACCGAGTGGGTGGCTGTGTTCGAAAGACTCTTTGTGTACTGATAACACTTGTGCCCAAA